>JASPKZ010000194.1:0-88879 GCA_030220185.1 Diploptera punctata | reverse complement strand
GCCAAGGCCCAGCATTTGAAAATAACAACATACTTCAGCCTATAACATATTTCAGTTGATATCAATAGAATTTTAGATAATTTTTGTTGTGTCTTCCTGAAATAAATTATTTCTTTAGTGAATGAATTTGTTGTCTTTATTATTAATTTAATACTTCTAACTGAAGGACAAATTATATTTGAAGAGAAAAATATACTCTCAGACAGTTTGAGCATATATTTTTTTCTTCGAATATAATTTGTCCTTCAGTTAGAAGTATTAAATTAATAATAAAAACATCAAAAGAAGCTCTGCTGGCTTTATAAAGTAGTGTTTAAATTCCCATAAAAGTCTTCTTAAATAAGAAGCTGCCATTTGGGTGATAGAACAACAGTTTGTGGCATTGATGTTCGGGAATTAACAATGTATGAGAGAAAAATTTGCATTTAGATTAGAGTTCTTACGTAGCTCCATTGGAAGAGCATTGGCATTGAAAGCCAAAGATACTGGGTTCAAACCCCAGTCAAGCATTTTTTTTTTCTCTTGAAATATAATGGATTTGAATTTAATAACTGTGATTTTGTTTTTTAGAACAAAAAGTAGAAGAGCAGAAGGTGGAGGTTCAGATTGTTGATTCTGTTGAGACTGAGAAGAAAGATGATGTAAAAGACAGCTGGGATCAGGAGGAGGATGATGGTGTTAAGGATACGTGGGATGCGGAATCATCTGAAGAAGATGAGGAGGAAGGTAAGTTCCTTACAGCTGTTGTGTGATTACTCTTAATGTCCACTGCTGTGGTCTCGAGGTAGCATGTTGCCTTGTCATGTAGTAGGCCTGGGTTCGATCCCTGGTTGGGACAAGTGAGATTTTTCCTCACCTATAGGACAAATGTCAGCTTGCTTTAAGGCCCAAAAGATCCCTGAACATCATCTGGCCATCATCATCTTTCACAAGTGTGGAAAGCAACGGGAAGTTACCACACCTTTAATTGCCTATTAAAATTGCAAAGCATAGCATGAAAATGCTATGATTGTAGTGAAAGGTCTGCCATAGGACAGAACACTATAGATAGATAGACTCTATTAACCTTTCATTAACCCTTTGTACACCATGCCTGGCATGCGCCGGTGAAAGTGTGTATACAGCGGTATGCCATGCCTGGCAAGCTCCGATTTTCAATCTTATTATTTTAAATATCTTTTCCCGAAGTTTTCACTTCAATTTACCAAAATTATTTTTCGTTCTGTGTTGTACATCCTTTCTTAGCAGTACTTTGCACATCCCTTACAGAATAACAGTACAGGCTGATGGTAAAAGGATTTTCTAAAGGTGGGTGTATATTCATGTTTCAAGGTCTTTTATTGGCTATGGAATGTTGCAATTTCAGGATTTTCTCTTTATTTATTTTATTTTTAGTTCAAAAGATACCTGACCAAGGGGTAGGTCGTGCGGTAAAACACAGTGATTCATGTCTTGAAGATGACGAAAATACAATATGCGAGTTTATTGTGTCAGTTTTATCAGAAGATGAAAGTAATAGTAACAGTTCATAAAATGATTATTTATTTGACAAATGTGATAGTAGTCCTGTTTCTAAGAGAATATTATTACAATCTAAGCCTGTAAATAGTAAAGCAAGTGATGTAGACCTAAATGAACAGGGTGCGAATGACAGTGGTGGCATGTCACGCCAGATGAAACACGTGGCATAGAACAGCTGTTTGATTGAAATTGATTCGAGCCCAGGATCCTAAAAAGTTCAAAAATATTTAATATGATAAGTGTATAGTGATAATGTCATCAGAATCATTCAATAGGATAAATGTTTTAGTGATATTGATAATAAATTTCAATGAAGACACCATACTGAATTCGAACCTGGGATCTTTACAAGTGGAAGCAACACCGTCTAACCTTCAAATAAATGTATAATAGTTACTTATTTTAGGAATTCTCACTATGAGGTATATTCATTAAGGTAGAATTTTTTATCACTCGCCTCATATTGTTCTTCTTATTTGACTATAAACTAGTTTTGGAACATAGTTTCTGTTGAACAACGGTCGTGATGATACTGAGGATGGAACAGAAACTATGTTCCGAAACTAGTTTATAGTCAAATAAGAAGATCAATATGAGGTGAGCGATAAAAAATTCTACCTTAAAGTATAATAGTGAGTTTCAATTCAATTTAGCTTGGCATGTAGACAGTAAATTATACTTTATATAGGTTTATATTATATAGTCCACTGCTGTGGTCCCGAGGTAGCATTGCTGCCTTGTCACGCAGCGGGCCTGGGTTCGATCCCCGGTTGGGGCAGTTTTTCTGGGTGAGGTTTTTATCGGTTTTTCCTCACCTGTAAGACAAATGTCAGGAAAACTGTAAGGCTCAAATGGTCCCCGAAATCATATGGCCATCATCCTTATTTTTCTCTTCAAATTTAATTTATCTTTCATTGAGAAATGTTAAATTAATAATAAAAAACATCATTAGAGGCCTTACTGGCTTTTAAAGTAATGTTAAATTTCCAATAAATGTCTTCTTAACTAAGAAGCCGCCATTTGCAAAGATAGAAACAATGGTTTCAAAAGCATTTGGCGATAGGGAATTACAACGTATATAAGAGAAAAATTTGCGTCTAGATCGTAACTCGCCTCGGTAGCTCAGTTGGTAGAGCACTTGGCCCGGAAAGCCAAGGGTCCCGGGTTCGAGTCCCGGTCTAGGCGAAAATTTTTCTCTTCAAATTTAATTTATCATTCATTGAGAAATGTTAAATTAATAATAAAAACATCATTAGAGGCCTTACTGGCTTTTAAAGTAATGTTAAATTTCCAATAAATGTCTTCTTAACTAAGAAGCCGCCATTTGCAAAGATAGAAACAATGGTTTCAAAAGCATTTGGCGATAGGGAATTACAACGTATATAAGAGAAAAATTTGCGTCTAGATCGTAACTCGCCTCGGTAACTCAGTTGGTAGAGCACTTGGCCCGGAAAGCCAAGGGTCCCGGGTTCGAGTCCCGGTCTAGGCGAAAATTTTTCTCTTCAAATTTAACAAGTCAGTAATCTTTAATTTGATACATGTTTTCGTTGAACTGCATTTCCTCTATTTGAAGTGCAGTAATACTTTTTTGCCTGTAATAACAAAATCACATATTTTTGAACATGGGCTTTCTCTTATCATCATCATCAATGCAAGTAATAGGTCATGTAGCGTGTTTACGGTTTCAAAGAGGAATTTTCCATCCACTGCTTTTTTGGACATCCCAGCGATCTTTTGCCTTGGGGGCAGTAACGAAGCATGGCTTTAGGAATCCTGCGAGATGGCATTCATTGAAGATGGGTTTTCCATGTTTTTATTATTCATTTCATACATCTCAATTATGGATAAATCATATTTGAAGAGAAAAATTAAACGCTTAGACTGGGGCTTGAACCCAGGACCTTTAGATTTCTAGGAAATACTCTACTGACTGAGGGTCATGAGCAAGTTCCAATCTAAATGCAAATTTTTCTCTTACATACACTATTAATTCCTGCCCACCAAATGCTATGAAACCTTTGCTTCTATCTTGCAAATGGCGGCTTCTTGCTCAGTTAGCTTAGTTGGTAGAGTATTGGCCTAGAAAGCCAAAGGTCCTGGGATCAAGCCCCAGTCTGAGCGTATAATTTTTCTATTCAAATATGATTTATGCATCATTGAAATGTATGAAATGAATAATAAAAACATCAAAAGAAGCCATAATGTAATGTAAAATTCCCAAATAAATATCCTCTTAATAAAGATGCCGTTATTTGCAAGATAGAAGCAAAGGTTTTATAGCATTTGGTTCGCAGGAATTAACAGTGTATATAAGAGAAAAATTTGTGTTTAGATTGGAACTTGCTCAGGTAGCTCAGTTGGTAGAGTATTGGCCTAGAAAGCCAAAAGTCCTGGCTTCAAGCCCCAGTCTGAGTGTATAATTTTTCTTTTTCTCTTCAAATATGATGGGCTTTTCAGTTCTGGTATGATGGAGAATGGGTTCTACATCCAACACTTCCGTAATTTCCTCATTTCTTTTATAGTCCCACTTTGTATAGGCTGCTGTATGGCACATAAACTGCATCTCATTTGCTGTTGTTCGGCTTTCACCTCTTCTTTGTATTGTCCATGCTTCACTACCATATCTTAATACTGGTCTTGTGAGAATCTTATAAAGCCGTAATCTTGTGTTCTATTGTACTAAAGTTGGTTTCATAATACAGTAAAACTTGTTTTATCCGGATTGTGAATAATGCGGAAATCTGTTCAATGTGAACAAATTTATTGGTCCCAGCAAAATAATAGTAATTTTACGTTTTGCATAAAACTGAATTTGTCCAATGCGGAAACAGAAGGATTTTTTTACACAATTCATGAAAAATTATTTTATAAAGCAGAAAGACAGAGAAATAAATTTGTTTCCACTTCATTGAATTCCTGTTATACCAAAAATAAGGAATGATTCCTGCCGCCAGGTAAAGTAGAGATTCTACCTGTACCTGAAATTTTATTTCGGCCTCACTGCACAGGCATTAAGCAATCTACAGATACCTGTCTTACAAATAACCATTGCACTGTAAAATCTTAAATTAGTTTTAAGTTCTGAGGCCGATATTTCACAGGTAGTGAGTGTTCTGAATTTACGGAATAAAGATGGCTAAAATGTATGTATCATAGTCATTAAACGAAAAAGTGAAAGTGATTGAAGATAAATCTCCAGATTTCTGGACCGATGCTCCAAAGTCAAGCTCCTGCTGTTGCTAAACCCCTAGAGGGAATAACGATTTCAAGGCATTTTCAGTTGGCTGGACAGTTTTAAAAGATGACACAATGTAGTGTGGAATGAAATTTGCGGGGAATCAAAGGATGTGGACGAAAGTGTAGTTAGTGAGCAGAAACTGAAACTTCATACTTTAATTTAAGGATACTCCCCTAAGAGACATTTTTAACGCTAACAAGATGGGACTTTTTTTTTTTGTGTTAACGTCAAAGTCACTCATTCATACTATACTCCATTTTTCAAAGGCAGCGGAATCACAATTAATCCAAAATATGTAAAAAAGAAGACATATACGGTACTCTATAATCTAGGATTATTAATAAGTTTTAGTTTTTTTATAATGTGCGATTTTGTCTAATGTGGAAAAAAAAAAAAATGGTCCCATGCGATTCTGCTTTGAGCAAGTTTTACTATACTATAGTTTTCTCTTATAAAATTAGCATTTCAGTTAAGTTATATAGATAGGAAGTAACACTATGAGGTTTTTTAATATTGTTTATTTTTTATTATTTCACTCACCTCATACTTCATAATTCATAGCAGACCCTGGGTTTCTTCACATCTTTTGTGACATTCTCAATGCTGTGTCACAAAAGATGTGAAGAAACCCAGGGTCTGCTATGAATTATGAAGTATGAGGTGAGTGAAATAATAAAAAAATAAACAATATTAGCATTTCAGTGTCCATTATCATATGCTTTGTCTTAGTTTATTTTAAGCAACCTGTGTATGACTTAAATGAACTTGGAAAATATGCTTAATTTCAGATCATTCGGAAAAATCAAAAGAGGATATTAAAACAGAAACAAATCAGGATGAGGAGGAAGACGAGGAAGATGATGATGATGATGAAGAATCTGAATCAGAAGATGATGATGATGAAGAGAGTAGTAGTGAAGAAGAAAGTGAAAGTGAAGATGATCATAAAACAGATGCTGAGAGACGAAGAGAAAGAGCTCTGTTTAGGATAAAGGTAAATTTTATATTTTTTTAAAAATAAAATAACGAGATGTAATACTATGAGGTAATTTCAATTTATAAATTGAGTTGGGGAATTCTTTTTTTACATCTCTCCTCATAAAAAGGGCCATCATCCCTATCCTCAGCCAAAAAAAAAAAAATGTATATTCTTACACAGACTTGCACATGCATTCAAACTCTCACATATTATCACACAATCACACTTAGATTATATGAAGAGGAAACATTTAAAACCCGACATTTTCATTAAAGAAAAAAAGAAGAGATCATTAGAGGAAATTTCAGAAATATTTGAAGACATATGTACAATATAGTTTTAGTTTGGAAGTATTCTAAAAATTTGAATAGTAGAGCACAAATATATAAAACTTGATCAAATTGATATTGAATATAAAAACTTCTATTTAAAAAATACAATAGGAAGTAACATTAAGAGGTTTAATTTAATAATTAAGATATTTGGTCTGTTTATTCTTACCTCTATGGTTGTTTTTGTTGAACATATTTTTCAAAGCTTCTGAGCCCCATCACCAGTGATTACATATGTTCAACAAAAACAACCATAAGAGGTAAGAATAAACTGACCAAAAATCTTAATATGAAACTTCTACTTAATAAATAAGTTGTCAGCAATCATCTTATCTCATATTTAGCATACTCAACTTGTTTGTTAAGTAGAACCTCCTATTGTATTTTCATAATATAAAACTTCTTCTTCCTTCCAAGTATTAGGCCAAGGCCTGTTACGATCCTATAGAAAATTTTCCCTCCAGCGTTTCATAGGACTGCCCAGTGATCTTCGTCCTCTTGGTATTTATAATTATAAACAGCTTTGGGGATCCGATTTGAACTCATTCTTTCAAGATGGTGTTTCCAATTTAGTTGGTACTGTTTAATATATTCCAAAATTGGCGTAGTCTTCAATTCTTTTAAGACATCGGTGTTCCTTTTCCGATCCCATCTGGTGTAACCCGCTGTTCTGCGCATGAATCTCATTTCACAAGCCTTATTCTGCTTTCATGTTGTTTTTTTAGTGTCCATGCTTCACTACCATAGGTCAACACTGGTCTAGCCAAAGTGTTATATAAACGTAATCTGGTGTTTTTTGTACAAGGGATGGTTTCATAACTTGATTAATAATTCCTAAACTTTTATTATAACTAGTAACTTTTTCAGGGATATCCTTTTCATCCCAGATAGAGAGATAATATCCAAGATATTTAAATTGATTAGATCTCTCTGAAATTTTATTCTGGAGACAGATTTTACTTTGTATGGGGTCCTTCCCATGAAATGCCATAATTTTAGTTTTGTTAATTGATATTTCCATATTAAATTTGGCACCTATTTTTTGTAAATTATAAATTGATCGTTGCAAATCATTTTCGGAAAGTGCCAGAAGAGCTAAATCGTCTGCAAAAGAATAGCATCGAGTTTGAGGTTCCTGTTGATGGGTATATATCCTCGTGTTTTTCTCATTCATTTATTAATTTATTCATGTATATAATATAAAGCACCGGTGAAAGTCCACATCCCTGTCTTACTCCAGTGTTGATCTTTTCCCAAGAAGATAATTTGCCATCTTGTTTAACAGAGATTTCATTATCTTTATAGATGTTGAAGATGTTAGTAATATATTGTTGTGGAACGTTATCATCAGCTAAAATTTGTAGTAATATATTTCTGTCTACTTTGTCAAAAGCCTTTATGAAGTCAACGAAGGCGATATGAGTTTCTATATTGAATTCCTTGTGCTTTTCTAATAGTAGTTTTAGAGTAAAGAATCCATCTGTACAAGATCTACCCTTTCTGAATCCATTCTGCTCTTCTCCAATTATATTTTCATAAATTTTCCTCAATTTATTCTTAACTATATTAGCATAAATTTTATATCCAGAGTTCAACAAGCTAATTCCACGATAGTTATCTTTGATTTGGCGACTTCCTTTTTTGAAGATTGGTATTACAATGGATTTGTTCCAGCTTTGTGGTGGTTCTTGTCCTTCCCATATCATATTAAGGAGAATAAGAAATCTGTCTAAAAATTTTTAGTTGAAAATTTAAATTATTCTTGATTAATGTGGTCTTCTCCGGAAGCTTTGTTACTTTTTAATGATTTAACAACATCAGTTAATCATCTGTAGAAATTTGTTCCAAAGCAGTGTTATTAGAGATTGGTATTTGTAATAAATCATCCTTTTGTGTCCATAAATGATGAAAGTAGGTAAGCCAAGATTCTTTAGATATACAATTTAAATGTGCATTTTCTCTTGAATCATTATTTAAATTTTTTAAAACTTTATATATTTTTGGTTGAGGCCTAGTGATATCATTTTCCAAAAATGAGACAAATTGTTCCCAGCTTTGTCTATGTTTTTTGCAAACTTCAATTTTAGCTATGGCTCTCTTCCTATGATACTCTACTTTATCTTCATTTTTTTTGTAGACAGAAATTTTTTGTATGCTTCACGTTTATCATCAATTACTTTTTTTATGTTTTCATCCCATATCCGTAGTCCTTTTTTCGATTCCATTTGGTTTTGATACCCAGGCTTTCATTTGCTGCTTGTGTCAAAATACTTTGTAGAGCAAGCCATTCTTCTTCAATATTTTCACCAACCGGTGAAAACTTATTTACCAAAAGTGGAAATTTTAGGTTGAATGTTTTCTTTTTTTTTAAAACCATTAGGAAATAACATTATGAGGTTTAATTTAATATTTTAATATACAATAGAAAGTAACATTAAGAGGTTTGTTTTAATTATTTAATTTAATAATTGAGTTTGTGTTTTTTAAACATTCTTACCCCATATAGTGTTTGTCAGACATATGTTTCAAAGCTGTTGCTCCATCTTCAGCATTTACACAAACTGATTTCTTCTTTTCTTCAAGTTGTCAGCCCTGTATCTGTGTTCCAAAGAAGAACAAGGAGAAAATTAAGAACTTTGCAATTCCCGGAGAAAGGAGCCTCATTACCAAGTTCTTTGGTACATAGATCCAGGGCCGACAGCTTGAAAAGAAGAAATCAGTTTGTGTAACTGCTGAAGATGGAGCAACAGCTTTGAAACATATGTCTGACAAAACTACCATGTGAGGTAAGAATGTTTAAAAAATACAAACTCAATTATTAGATTTGAATGTTTACTTCTCATGATATTTTTATTAATTTAATACTTCTCATTGAAGGACAAATTACATTTGAAGAGACCGGAGTTTGAACCTTTGGCTTTCTAGGCCAATGTTCTTCCGCTGAGCTATCTGAACACTCCAATCTAAATGCAAATTTTTCTCTTATACATTGTTAATTCCCGATTACCTGCTCAGTTGGTAGAGCATGTATTTACCGATTTAATATTTGACAATTTTTAATATAATTCTTAATAACTTACTCTCAGTTACAATATTTACCTGAATATATAACCGTTGGACGTCAGTTGTGAACGTGACACAGCATTGAGAATGTCACAAAAGTTGTGATGAAACCTAGGTCTGCAAGAATTTATGAAGTATGAGGTGAGTGAAATAATAAAAAATAAACAATACTAAGAAACCTCATACTGTTATTTCCTATATACATAACTTAATAAGAATTCTCTACTTGAATGATTACTTTTTTTGCTATTTTATTTATTTATTTTACTACTGATTATTGCTTATAGCCTGAAGTCTAGTAAAGTCAGTATTAAATATTTAAATTGTATCACCTCATCTCACATTGATTGATTTAACAGTAAGTGCAGTATAATACTTAAGATAATATTTTGCAGAAACGGCGAGAGGATGCTGAGAAGAATAGAACAGTAGATGTGTTGAGAGCAGCTGTAGTGTGTGTTCTAGGTCATGTAGATACAGGTAATTATTATTTTGTCTTAGAAAAATTTACTATAAAAATATGTTTCACAAATGAACTTAAGTCTTTGTGATTAGTCCATGGGGAAAATATGTAGTTTAGGAGTTTAATTTGATAATGGATTTAAGAAATGTTTTGATGACGAATGTGCCGACATTGTAAAGAAAAGAAAGCTATCCTCAGGAGTTATTGTTACTTGAGCACATCATAGCTTACTAGAAAATAATTATAATCAAGCTCTTCAAGGGCTATTCCTAACAGTTATTTTAGGTCTATATTTTACAGCCCTTCAAGCTTTTGAATACTTTGAGGCCCCATTTACAATTGCAGATTCGGTTTAATGATATTGAAATGAATGCAAAAAATAGGAACATTAGAGAATTATATCAAGGAATTAGGATAGAGAAGAAAGGATTCCGAACAAACATAATTAGAAATGAAAATGGGGATATGATTGCAGATTCCAGGAGTATTCAGTATTATCCCTCTTTTACACTTTTCAATGGACCATGGGAAAAATGATGTAAAATAGGGGAAAGTGTAAATTAAGGGAAATGAAGATGTGCTCAAAAATGTTGACCCCCCATACTCTGCATCCATTCCAGAACATGAAAAAAAAAACAGATAGGGATAATATATTATAGAATTACCCTTCTTTTACACTTTTCAAGGGACCTGGGGGAAAGTGGTATAAATTGGGGAAAAGTATAAATTATGGGAAATGAGGAGGAACTAAAAAATGTTGATCCTCATATTCAGCAACCATTCAAGAACATGCAAAAAAGCAGTGACTGGGATAATATACAATATTGGCTAAATAATGTAATGTTTCTTTTAATTTAAAATAAATTCTTTACACCTCACATCATATCCTGCCCTTTATTTATTTAGAAGACAATATATCAGATGAGGTGTAAAGAATTTTATTTTAAATTAAACTTCATAGTGATATTCCTATAATAGTTCAATGTAATATGTGTTTTGAACTGCTGTAAATATAAAATTATTTTATTTCTGTTACTTTTACCATTTAAAAAAATAACAAGGAACATGCTCTGCTCTTTATCGATTGTACAAAAGCAAGCTTTGTTAGCTCATTAAACTTGCTTGGTTCCTTATCGACTGTATAGCAGCCAGCCTCGTTGGCTCAATGAAGCGAGATAATCGATCAAATAAATCAAATATCTTTGATCTTTAACACTGAAGATTGACTTGATGTGACATAAATTGCGGCAAAACAAAATTTCAGAAACGTAAAAGCAAGGTTTTTAATACATTGTGAATATAGGGAAACTGAAGGGACCTTTAAAGAATTTTGTAAAAAGGTGGGAAAACGTAAAATGCAGGAATGTAAAAGCGGGGTAATACTCTATTAAATAGTTACTTTAATCATCTATCAACGTGTTCATAATTCTTGCGCACGTTTTATTTGTGGTATTCGCAAATTTGACCATGTTACACCGTCCCTGGAACAATTATCGTGGTTTCGTCTAAGAGATCGTAGAACTGTCCATTCCCTATCCCTTCTCTATAAAATACTTCACACATCATCGCCTAATTATTTATCACGCCGCTTCATCAGACTATCCGACACACATAATCTTGACACTCGATCCCATCAGCACATTGTCCTTTATATCCCGCCTCATCACACTGTATATTATTCATTATCTTTTACGGTGTCACTTACCAAAACATGGAATTCCCTTCCACCCTATGTCAGAGACTGTCAAACTATAACATCCTTCAAAAACAAACTAAAGAATTATTTAATAACAAACTGACTTATACACCTCACTGATAGTATTCTTTTAGCAATATTAATATATTTAATTATTTATGTAAATAATATTAAGAATAACAAATATTTTATTTGTTTGTTTTAAATATTGTATAATCGTAAAATTAGTTTTCTATATCTCATTATTTTCCTGTTTTTTATATACACTAGACAGGGACAATTTAATATGTCTTGCTTGTATACATTTTATTATTAGTTTTAGTCTTAATTTTAACTAATATTAACTGGTTGTATTATAGATCGTAATATGTATATTAGATATTATCTTTTGATCAAATTTTTACTTAGTGTTTAATATTAGAGTTAATTAACATTGTTATATTCTTATGTAATATATGTTTGTCCTGGTGAGTGGAAGAGAAGGCCACATGGCCTTAACTCCACCAGGCTAAATAAATCTTAAATCTTAAATCTTAAATCTTAAATGCACATACAGAACAGGATATTGAAGAGGATAATTTACAGACAGCAGAAATGCTAGTCGCAGAACCAAGTGCATTAGAGGTTGAAATGGCAATAGAAAATTTGAAGATGCATAAAGCATCAGGTTCAGATGAGATCCCAGCAGAACTGATAAAATCAGGGGGAAGAAAAATGAATTGAGACCAAGATATGCCATTTGCTTAATATGATTGGGAAAAAGAAACTTCCAGATGATGGAAAGAATTGATTATCATACCAATTTATCAGAAAGGAGATAAAACTGATTGCAACAACTACAGGGGCATTTCATTACTTTCAACTTCATACAAAATTCTAACAAATATATTAGTAAGCAGACTTGCTCTTTATATTGATGAGATTCTAGGAGATCATCAATGTGGATTTAGAAGAAACAGATCGTATTTTTAGTATAAGACAGATTTTAGAAAATAAATGGGGATATAACGGTACTGTACATCAACTATACGTAGACTTCAAAAAGGCATATGATTCAATTAAGAGGGAGATATTATATAGCATCCTGCTGGAGTTCGGAATTCCTAAAAAGTTAGTTAGTTTACGAATATGTCTAAATGGCTGAAAGAGTTGGGTGCTTGTAGTTAAATGTTTTTGGATACTTTTGAAATCCACAATGGGTTGAAGCAAGGAGATGCACTATCTCCTCTGCATTTAATTTTGTACTAGAGATTTGTACTTTAGAGGATGACGAAGGCCTACAACTCATTGGTATTAATAAGCTGTTAGTTTGTGCTGATTGGGCGATAGCGAAGAGATACTAAAGGCCAACACACACATACACTATTAAGTAACACTAAGAAATTGGGACTGGAAGTAAATATCAATAAAATTAAATATATAGTCATACATAGAAATACATTATATTATGGAAATGGACAGCTAATGACAAATGAGGAAAATTTTGAGGCAGTGGCTGAATTCAAATACCTAGGAACAATAATTACAAATAGGAATGAGATGCAGAAAGAAATTAAACATGGGCTCAATTCTAGAAATGCATGCTATTATGCATTATGGAGACTCTTGACATCCCAACTCCTTTCAAAAACGTTAAACTGAAAATAAATAATACTATTATTCTTCCAGTTATATTATATGAGTGAGAAACATGGACTCTTACTTTAAGGGAGGAAATGGATTACAAGAATTTGAGAATAAAATTCTTAGGAAAATTTTTGGACCAAAGAGAGATGAACAGAGAGTTGAATGGAGAAGACTACATAACAGTGAACTATATGGTCTTTATAAGAAGCCAGATATAATAACAGTTAAATATCGTAGACTGCAATGGGCAGGACATGTGTCATGAATGGGGAATGAAAGAGATGTATGGAAATTATATTATTTTTGGTCTGGACATCTTACCTCAATATTAATGTTGATATTGAGGTAAGATGTCCAGACCAAAAATAATATAATTAAAATAACCTCAAAATGTAACTTCCTAAAATTAAATAGATGTATGGAAGCTTCTTGTATAAAAACCAGAGGGAAAATGCCCAGTTGGTAGACCAAGAATGAGGTGGGAGAATAACATTAACTATGGTTTGAGGGAAGTAGATTATACCAGGGATAATTGGAAAACATTAATTCAGGATAGGGATGTATGGAGAGCTTATGTCCGTGCAGCCATGAACCTATGGTTCGATAGTGCCAATGAGTTAGTTAATAGATTTAAAGAATGTCCCACTCTGTTGTACTGAACAGTTTAAGACATGATGCCTTGGCGCAGAGCTATGGGACTTGTGATGGTTTGAATGCCCATGGGGCAAAAAATTTTCTCATGGAATTTGGGCCGGTATGGGACTGGTTCCCACCCAGCGTCATAAAGCATTTGGGTAGCTACAATAAGCAAGCAACTCCACATTGAGAAAACCAGCTATTAATATCTGGGGGATTTGACAAGCTGACCACACCATCCTTATGTTCGCTAGATGATTGTCTACCCTTATGCTTAACACAAGTGGATGTGAGACCAGCAGTCAACTGATAGGCAATAGTCTTCTAGGCCTGTCATGTATGGAGTTGTAAGGAATATTTAAAAAAAAGTGTTCAACATAATTTATTAGTTAAATTATTTGGAGTCTGTTTTATCTTACCTCAATATTAATGTTGATTTGTTCTTGAACTTGTTTTGATTATATCATAATCATCATCAGCATCTTGCCCAGACTGGTTGGATTTATGTTGTAAACCCTGGATGTCGATGTCAGCTCCCTCCTGTGGTTGGCCAAAGAACCTCCAAACAAGGTCACGTTCCGTCGGTATTTCGAAATTCATAACTCTGTTTTTGTTCTTCTGAATATAGATTTTTTCCCAAATAGCCAAATAGTCAGCTCTTTTGTTTTAAAAAGTCTATATTCAGAAGAACGAAAACAGAGTTATGAATTTTGAAGTACCGATGGAACGTGATCTTGTTTGGAGGTTCTTTGGCCAACCACAGGAGGGAGCTGACATCAACATCCAGGGTTTACAACATAAATCCAACCAGTCTGGGCAAAATGCTGATGATGATTATGATATCAAAACAGGTTCAAGAACAAATCAACATTAATATCGAAGTAAGATAAAACAGACTCCAAATAATTTAATTAAAAGCACCTCAAAATATTACTTCCTAAAATGAAACAATAATTTCTTATGTTTAAGAAAAACCATTTTTTACAATGTATGCTCGACTTTGAATGTTAGTTTATATGATGTTCATAGTTTTAATGTTTTTCATCCTCTGGGAGGGACTTTAAGGCATGGATCCTGAGTCTGAAGATTTTTAGGCTCGTAAAAGATCCTTAAGCCTGAATAAAGAGGCCTCTAAGCAAAATTTACCAGCATCACACGTCATAGTAATCCCTTAGTTGCCTGTTAATGTCTCATTGGGTCGGCGTGTTGACCAGATGCTTCCATGCTATCTATGAGCAAATAAGTTAACTAAAAATTAACTTGGTCTAGTAATTCAAAGTTAAAATGGGAAACACATTATGAGGTTCTTAATTAATAAATTAATGAGTCATTTTAACATCTTACCTCATATTTCATGTTTTTCAAACACGGTAACTATAGTTTTCAAATGATCTTGCCATTCATAATGGCGGTTGAAAATGAATGACAAGATCATTTGAAAACTATAGTTACCGTGTTTGAAAAACATGAAATATGAGGTAAGATGTTAAAATGACTCATTAATTTATTAATTGGTCTAGTAACTCCTTACAAAGAAGAGGCTATGACTCAACAATGAGCTATGCCGTTATAGATAAATAGATAATTTTAAAAATAGAAATGAAACACATCATTTCATCTTTTAATTGTTTTCAGGTAAAACAAAAATATTAGACAAGTTAAGACGGACAAATGTGCAAGACGGTGAAGCAGGCGGTATCACTCAGCAAATAGGTGCAACCAATGTTCCAATTGATGCTATTAAAGAGCAAACAAAAATAGTTAAAGGGGTGAGTAACAAGAAATAAGTAGATTTAATTGTTACAGAATAGATTTGAAAAATTCATTCATAATTTCCAGTGACCTCTTTCATACTTCATATTTTTTAACATGGAACTGCAGTTTTTAAGAGGAGTCCCTCTCATCTTCAGCAAAAACCATGACTACTGGATTTCGTTGGAATCTTCATCTGTAATGTTGCCATCTGGTGCTGATTTTATGAACTGTGAGATCAAGTCCTGTTCATCAGGAATTTCAAAATTTCAAATTCATTGATCTAAATTTGTTCTTCTGAATATATATAAATATATATATATATATATATATATATATTGTTTTCCTTTCTTTGAATCAGATTGTAGGGTGGTGTATTCTTTTAATTTTTTTTGTCTGAATTTCTTTAATTTTTTTATAATTATTTCCTTTCCAAATCATTTAAATTAGCCATAATTTTTCTCCTAAATAGTGCAGTTGAAGAGATTGAATAGGGTCTTCACCAACTGCTTGATATCAGATACCAATAAACTTTTGTGTTGTTTTAGTTTGCAGATATAGAACTTCGGATACCAGGTTTGCTGATTATTGATACTCCTGGCCACGAGTCGTTCAGCAATCTGCGCAGTAGAGGTTCCTCACTCTGTGATATCGCTATTCTCGTAGTGGACATCATGCACGGCTTGGAACCACAGACTATAGAATCTATTAATCTTCTCAAAACTAAAAAAACACCATTTATTGTGGCCTTAAATAAATTGACAGGTATATGAATTACTTTTAAAACTTGCTTAAATATTTGAGTAGAGTAAGGCATTATTTTATCAAAATTGCAATTGAAGAGGATGAATTTCTGTGGTATGAACAGACAGTGAATGGAGAAGACTACTTAACAATGAACTACATGGTCTTTATAGGAAGCCAGATATAATAAGAACAGTTAAGTCTCGTAGACTGCGATGGGCAGGACATGTTGCACGTATGGGGAATGAAAGACTTGCATGGAAGCTTCTTGTAGAAAAGCCAGAGGGAAAACGCCCAGTTGGTAGACCAAGAATGAGGTGGGAGAATAACATTAACTATGATTTGAGGGAAGTAGATTATACAGGGAATGATTGGAAAACACTAGCTCAGGATAGGGATGTATGGAGAGCTTATGTCCATGCGGCCATGAACTATGGGTTCGATAGTGCCAGTGAGTAAGTATATAAACCTGAGGATCCAATTTTCATGTCCAGACTTACCCAAGATAGATGGAATTTTAGTGACACAAATTTAATTTAATGCTTATGAGATAAAACCTTGAGATTTAATTTGATATTTGAAGGAAGTAACAGTATGAGGTTTCTTTTAATTAATTTTTTTTTATATTCTTGCAACTAGTTTCTTCACACTTGTGTGACATTATCAATGCCTCCCAACTGCTGAATTTGTGGTTGTCTGTTGATTTCCGTAGTTTGATATGTAAATGAAAGTACTCTTTCAGACATATAAAGACAGAAAAAGGAAATTGGTAAAAAATTCTGGAAATTTACATACCATCCTTTAGTATTTAATATGTTTCAAAAAATTTTCAGCAAATTTAACATTAAATTACCACTGAAAAATGATTACAGCCTGAATAGATTAATTAAAACCAACAAAAATGAAAAAAAAAATGAAAGAAGGCAACAAATCAGGGATTTATCAAATTGATTGCTTTTTTTTTTCAAATGCCCCAGGTTTGTCTTTCGACATTCCTGGTTTATCTCCTGGCATGGCGTACATGTAACCCACTTCTGAAGTTGGGGCACCTGGAAGGTGGGGTTATGTTTGCCCCAATGATATGATGGGTGATGATGATGATAATGGTGCGCCAGGAGAGTCCCTAATCCTAAGCTTAATGTGAGATGAATATGAAAGATGATTGCAATGGCCATATGATTTCGGGGACCGTTTGGGCCTTAAAGTTTTCCTGACATTTGTCTTACAGGTGAGGAAAAACCCCGATACAAACCTCACCCAAAAAACTGTCCCGACCGGGGATCGAACCCGGGCCCGCTGCGTGACAAGGCAGCACGCTACCTCGAGACCACAGCAGTGGACTCAAATTGATTGTAAAGATTGTGAAGAAATATACATAGGAAAAACAAAAAGGAATTTGAATACAAGATTGAAAGAACACCTTAGAAATGTTAAAAATGGGGAAATAGAAAAATCTGCAATAGTTGCTCATGCATGGTCAAAAAAACACAGAATTGAAACTGAGGCCAAATTACTGAAACAATTAGATAAATCTAAGGAACTCACAATTTGGGAGAATATTTACATCTGCAAGAAAAAGAATAAAACTATGAATTTTGAATTTCCCGGGGAAAAAGAAAAGATTGATTTGGAAGTTCATCGATCAGTGAACAGAGGGAGCAGAAATCAACATTCAGGATTGACAACTGCAAATTTGGCAGTTGGGAGGCATTGACAATATCATACAAGTATGAAGAAACTAGTCTGCAAGAAATAAAAAAAAATATGAGGTGACTCTAAATCCTTAATTCATAAAAATTAAAACCTTGACAGTTGTATTACTGTGTTTGAGAGTTGTTAGAGTAATGCTAAAATGACAAGTCTGGCCTGAACCTGGTGGAATGATTGTTACCACACTTTTCTGAGGCTCTTCGGTTCAGACTCAGCTGGGATTAAAGGACTGTGCTTCCTTCAAGTAAAGCTGTGGATCTTGTATAGTATTATGACATGTAAAAGAACCTCAGGCCTAAAATAAAAGGCATTTGAGCAACATTCCTTGAGTTTTCGTAACCAGATTTGAACTGCAATGCTTGTTGACCTGAAATAAAATTAGGAACCTTTGGTTCCTGAATTTTAAAAATAGATTAAAATTGAAATTATGCATTACATAATTTCAACATCTCAACTTTTTAAAATAATTTAAAGTATTACTAAATACATTCTTGACATAAATCTCGGGGATTCTTTACAACATGTGGCGTGAAAAATTTTCTAAGTTCCAATCTTACATCATGCGTGTGTGCCAACAAATGTAAATCGGTTAACACTATGGAATCAGAGGATGCAATCTACATATACACATTATTTAACGGACCTAAAACCTAATCTCTCTCTTCTTCTTCCTTCCAAGTATTAGGCCAAGGCCTGTTACGATCCTATAGAAAATTTTCCCTCCAGCGTTTGAGGGAAATTCTCGTATAAGACTTGAAAGCATAATAATAGTTCCTTCGATTGGTTGCTGGCCAAAGGAAGGCAAGACCAGTGATGGGGCTGCCATCTTATAGCCTCTGGTCAGGCTTTTCTGGAGAAGAAAAGAAAATAAAGGAAAGAAGAAATGGAAGACAGGAAAGACTCCCTAGCCCTCGGATGCCCTAATAGCGTCGGCGTCAAAAAAACAAGAGTTAACCAAGAGAGGTTAGATAGTGAAGTTAAAAGAGTGCAAAACACAAGTAAGTGGAAGAAATGTTTTGCACAGCTTGGGCACCTTGTGGTCGCCATCCACATATCCCCTAGATGAGGACCCCTGAGGGGTAAAACCTAATCTAACACAGTTTAAGTACTCTAACCTGTGACAGACCAACCTAGAAGCTAACCTAACGCAATTTAAGCACTCTAACCTGTGAAAGGATGCAATGCCCAAAAATAAATAGTAAGTTCTGAAATTCTAAAGTATATGTGTACAGTTAATTATTACATACTCTATATTGGCTGCATTGGAACACGACTTTGTTTTTGCTTAGAATAGCCTATTTGTTAAAATCAATATGGCTGCCATGTCTTCATGCTATGTATGTAATTAAATATCATAGAAAAATATATGAAATAATTGTATGAAAAAAATGTAAAACTCGTTGTAAATGGTGGGAAATAATTTGAAAAATGGAACCTTAAGAATAAAATTTGACAGGAGTTTATGAAGGAATTAAACACAGGTTGTAAAGAATAGCCAAAATCTCAACAAATTTTAATGAATAAGTTTGGTCTATATTCATCTTACCTCATGAACTTGTATTTTGTAAGACACATTTCAACCTTCTGTCCTTCATCGTCAGTTGGTACCAGACTGATCTTCTTTAAGTTGTTGGTCCTGGATCTCAACTCCTGCTTCTCTTTCTGTTGTCCAAAGAACTTGTTTATTAGGCTCCTTTCCCTGGGAATTTCAAAATTCATAATTCTCTCCTTGTTCTTCAGAATGTAGATTTTTTGCCATATGGTAAGTTCATTTGTTTTTTCTAACTGTTTTAATAACTTTGTGTTTACATCTATCTTATGTTTTTCTGACCAAACATGAGCAGCCACTGCAGATTTTTCTACTTCTCCTTTTTTTTTATATTTCTTATGTGTTCTTTAGTTCTAATGGTTAAATTTCTCTTTGTTTTTCCTATGTATATCTTATCATAATCTGCACATTTTATTTGGTATGTGCCTGATTTTTTGGTATCTTCAGTCCTTTTTATTTCTGTTGGTTTTATTACAATGAACAAAAGAGTCATATTCTTCTCTTACCTCATATTTCATGTTATTTTAAACAGAAAAACTGCAGATTCAAGAGGACATACCTCTCATTTTCAACCGATATTATGACTCATATTATTTCCCATATTTAAATATGGTTTTTATTAATAAGAATTAAATGAATCGTGAATTCTTCTTACCTCATACGTCTGTTTTTTAACACAGAACTGTAGTATCAGGAAACATATCATTCCCATCTTCAGCTGCTTTCACAACTGTCAATTTTTCATTATGCCAGTAATTTTCTAAACTGCCATCTGGTATACTTTTGAAGAACTTTGTAATCAATTATTTGAGTTTTTTTTTTTTTTACTCCATAATTCTTGATTTTTATGCAGACCAGTTTTGTCACTATCTATGCGACATTTTTGATGCTTCACAACTATTGTCTGACAGTTGTCCATCCTGCAGATTGATTTCTGCACCCTCTGTTGGTTGACTGATGAACATCCAAATCAAACCTCTTTCCTTTTCACCGGAATTTAAACATTTATGTTTACTTTTTATTTGTAATCAAATTTGATTCATCTGGAAACTCAAAAGTTCATGGTTCTAGTATGGTTCTTTTGAATGTATATCTTTTCCCAAATTGTTAATTCTGTTAATTATATTAATGGTTGTTATTAGTTATTTTATTTAGACTATAATCATCCTTTGTTCTAAACTGATACTAATTTTTTTTAAATTTGAAATTTATTGTGTGCCCATGGGTGATATGTGAATTTCCTATATTTCTTTTCTTTGGGTTTTCTATCTGAAGAGTGCTTTTCATTCCTCAATTGTTGTTTTTTTTTACTTATCAATTTTTTGTGTATCATTTTCTCTTTGAAACCATTTTCTTCTGCCACTTTAATTATGTTTTTTTTTTCTCTATATCATAATTTCCTCTGTTCAAGGGTGTATTTATACCAATCTGTGTGCTAGGCTGTTGAAGGCTGTCATTTTGTGTGAAATATGGTTGAATTCAGTTGATTTAATGTAATTATCTGTGTATGAATCTTTTCTATGAATGCCAAATTCTATTTTATTTTTTTACTCACTTCTATATAATTTCAGATCTAAAAATGGTATTTGTTCTTATGTTTCTAGTGTGAATTTGATTGCTTCTTCTATAAATTCAAGAGTTTTAAGGCATCTTCTGTGTGTTTTCTTTAACTATAGCAATAACATCGTCCACATATCTGCACCAAAATTTGAACATGAGAGGATGTGCTTTTGTTATTTTGCATTCAAAATCACTCATGACTAGAGCGAGGAATTATATGAAGAAAATTATACAAAAATATGAAATTGTAAAGACAAAATATGAAAATTATGACACAAAAATATTATGAAGCTACAATTTTCTAAACTTTTTACATATATTTATATACACAGGCTCATTATAACTTACAAGTGTACGTACCAGCACTTAAATGAGACAAGCAGACCTTATTTATAGCTCAAGAAATCAAGATGTTCACTATATTTAGATTTTAATTAGCTTCTTCATTAATTCTGAGCCAACATATAAAATATCATGTTTGCAATAAGACCATCTTGGGGTCTTAATAGCTCAATACTGAAGATTATTTACCATGGAGCATTTGAGCCAATGATATTATATTGTGCTTCTGCTTTTCAGGATTGTGTACATAAAAATGGGCTCAAAGAAGTTTGCTCAAATTCAAAGGGCTTTATACTATGCATAGCTAGAGCATATCATACAGTATCTAATGCTGCTGCTTACATGGTAACTGGTATTGAACCCTTATATTTGTCTTGCATATACAGAGCCAGACTAACTAATATTAAGAAAGGTCGTGAACGAAACAATTTTAATGGATCATACCATAGCATAGCTGTATGAGGAAACGTGGTACAAACAGGAAAGTCATGGGTTTGAGTCTCGATATGGTCAAAATTTTTAGCTGGACCAGACCTTCTGGTGGCATTGTGGCCCTGGGGTTGACTCAGCTCCTAATGGAAATGAGTACTAGAGGCATGTTCAGGCACAAATGTGGCCATCAGGCAGATCCGACAACCCGGCGGACATCTCGTGCCTATTGTCTAGAAAGATGGAAGCTTCAACATACCACTACCCAAAAGCCCCCCCCCCAAGACTGTAGTGGAATCACTTTACCTTAATAAATCAAACTGAGAGGTTATATATAATACAATTACAGTCTTACTAATAAAAATCTCTTAGGCAGGCTTTTATCAATTGTTTAGTTATACAATGTATAAGCCTTATGTAGATCATGTATAATTTCCTTACTAATAAATGTTGTGCCGGAGCTATATAACAATACAACCGTTATTCACTATATGTCACATATTCATCATCATTATGATGTCAGAACAATATTACACACAGTTTGTAACAGAAATAAAACAACATCAACTAGTGATTAATTGTGTAAGAAATGAGTATGAATAAGAATTAATAGAGATTCCCTAATTGGGGAGGTACGGAAAAAATAAGTGTGTTTTATTAAATTAATATTAAGAAGCTAAAGCTGTTACTATGATTGAAATAAGTATATTAAAGTACACTACTAAATTATTGTAATCAAATGGTAAAGAGAAAAATTTTCGGGGTTCGATTCCCGGTTCAGGCATAAATTTTTCTCTTTACCATTTGATTACAAGTGTGTTTTAATTTGTGTACATTTTCCTCTACGCTATGTCAAATATATCGTAGAATTAGTTTCACGGATAATGTGCTGCCATCTAACATCAAGAATTTCGAACAATTCTTGGAAACTAATAAAAGTTTTTCCCATTACTTATGAATTATATGCAGTGTTTTAAGATGCGTTAGAAAACATCGAACCTAGGACCTCACGAACTGTAGTCAGAACTATAACCACAAGACTATCAAGCTATCATGTAGGTGGCTGCAATAATAGTACCTCTATAATTAAATAATTTTTATATCAGTATGTGTATTATGTATTAATGATGCAAGAAACATTTGTTAAAATAATATTGTGAAGCATTTAAACTACATTCAGGTTAAATCTTCTCTACAGCAATTATTGTAGAACATATTCTTTTGTGAATCAATGTTCAATTTAAAAATATTATTATGCCTAATCGAGGACGAGTGTAACAAAAGGCATTTTATGATGCCTTTATTTTCCTACCCAGAGCTTTATTAATATTATTTTTGTCCTGTGCATACATCAAACAGTCGTTAAAGTGTTGCATTTTACGTTAAATTTAAGGAAACTTTCATCAATATCATAAGAAAACAATCAGTTGATCTTGAAGTCCCGACATTTTGTCTAGTTATACAATCCTTAAACAAGGCTGGAAGCATGTATAACGATTCCCATGTAAAGTTGCTCACCTCTTATACACTGAACAGCTAATACAGTGTTTATTAGTAAGAATTTTCAACTGAGATGTGTATAAATCTTCTATAAAAGTTATATATGGATTATTAGTAAGAGGGTTAATTATTTATTGAATGATATTTAATTATTAAGTCCAAACATATACAAGAAACAAAATATTGCAACCAAAACAAACAGGTTTCCATGAAATATAGCACTAACAAAATATAGACCAGGTACAGTTTGGATTATTGCTATTTTTACATTACATAAAGATATTAAATCCCAGTAGATGCAATGTAACAACAACATTAAATTGGATGATTCAGAACACAAGTAGACCTTCCAGTATGTCATATTTGGAGAAACAAGATGTTAAGTTATTAGTCCATTATTAATTCTAGGGATTGTTTTAGAACTCTTTACAATTACAGTTACATTTAATATTGAACTACAAACATTGTGAAATATAGTTAAAATTATTTTAACTTTTTTTTTTCATGAAATGAGTCTAGCATAGTATCTAGTCATGGTCTACTTGTGCCTTGAACAATCCAATTGTCAATTCTGTTCGTAATACACAGAATTTTTTCTATATTCTCTGATAGTAAACTATAAGGCCTATTAGAATTGTTTTGCACAATGAAAAATTATTTATGCTCAACATCACACCATGTTATGACAGCATACTTGTATCATCTATGTATTATATTTTGATAGTTTGATGTAAGTGAGAAAAATGTTTTCCTACATGAACTTTACTAATTTCACCAAGCACTGCTTCAAGTTTAGCAGTAACAGTCTTTCCTATATTTAAATGCTGTAATCTGTTCACAAAGTAAACACTGCCCTCAGATAGCAAGAACAAACTGACAGCTACCTGACAACAGAATATTTCAACATTGTTCTTCTACTTATTCATCTAAGCTCACGTACTTGATCTGGTAGTCTTGTAGTTCAGGACAAAAACCTCCATCTAACTTTGTCCCTCTGTGACTTCCTCATCCAATTATTTGCTTTATAAAATCGTTTATCTTGTTCAGAAGGGATACTGAAGAATTTTCACTTGTCTGTCACATTGCAGTGGCAAAAATTACATAAATACGTTCATTTCAAAAATATTTTAATGAATTCTTAGAACTTTATTGAAAAAAAAAGTACCAAAATTTTAAGTTGAAAAATATGGAGTATGAAATTTTCACTAAAATATGGACATTTTGCCAAAATATTATGAATATTAAAAAAAGTTTTGGTCTTATTTGGTTTTACACATCATAAAATGTAAAGATACTTAGTCTCAGTGCGTTCTGACTAATAGTTTAAAACATGAAATTTCATAAAATTGCCCGCTCTACTTATGAATACATTTGCCAAAGAAGGAGATAATTTTAACTTTGAAAAAGGAGATAATGGTTTCCCATTGATAGTCCTGACTTTTGTATTTAGAAATTTCCTATGTATGTGAAAACATTCAATTGATACACAGTTTAGTTATTTAAAACATTCTCCCTCCTCTCTTTATCAATATTGTTTTTGATTAGCGAAGGAAGAAACATTAAACATTTTGAACGAGTGTCTTTAATCAAAAATCAAAGTGGGAGGTAACACTATGAGGTATTTACATTAATGAATGAGTTGGAGAAAATGTTTTAACATCTCACCTCATAAAGTTGCATGTCTTCACGATACTGGTTTCAAAAGTATAGTTTTTTCCTTCCATCTTCAGTCAAACTCCAACTGTTGAAATTTTGCCTTAACACCATCTTCTGAACTGCCATCTGGTGTTGATTTTATGAACTTGTAGATCAAATTATTCTCCGTCGGGAATATAAAAATTCATGGCTTATATTTATTCTTCTGAATGTATATATTTCCCAAATGTTGATTCCAAAGGCTTCTCTTAAAAGTTTAGTTTCTCTTCCAATTTTGTGATTCTCTAGCAAACTATGAGCTGCAACTGCCGATTTTTTAGTTTCACCATTTTTAATATTTCTAAAGTGTTCTTTTGTACGAGTTCCTAAATTCCCTTAGTTTTCCTATATATACTTTCTTGTAGTCTTTGCAACTAATTTCATAAATTCCAGATTAGAACACTTTGGAAATATTAAAATGATGAAATTGAAAATTTGGCAATTGCAGCTCATGGTTTACTAGAGAATCACAAAATTGGAAGAGAAACTAACTTTTAAAACGTTTGGAATTAACAGTTTGGGAAAAGATATACATTCAGAAGAATAAAATATAGAACCATGAATTTTGATATCCCAACGAGAATAATTTCATATCCAAGTTTATAAAATCAACACTAGATGGCAGTTCAGATGATGGTGTTAACGGCAAAATTTCGACAGTTGGGGTTTGACTGAAGATGGAAGTGAAATTTACATTAGAAACCAGTATTGTGAAAACATGCAACTTTTATGAAGTGAGATATTAAAAACATTTTCTCCAACTCATTCATAAAAGTGTCTTAAAATTATTATGAGTTAGGTATTTTGACTCACCTTATAACTAACTAACTAACTCACTGGCACTATTGAACCCATAGGTTCATGGCTATGTTGACATAATCTCTCCATACATCCATATCCTGAGCCAATGTTCTCCAATCATCCCCTGTATAATTCTATTCCCTCAAATCATAGTTAATGTTATTCTGCCACCTCATTTTTGGTCTACCAACTGGGCGTTTTCCCTCTGGTTTTCCTACAAGAAGCTTCCATGCACATCTTTCATTCCCCATTTGTGCCATATGTCCTGCCCATCACAGTCTAGAGACTTAACTATTCTCGTTATATCTGGCTTCCTGTAAAGAACATGTAGTTCACTGTTAGTAGTCTTCTCCATTCACCTGTCTGTTCATTTCTCTTTGGTCCAAAAATTTCCCTAAGAACTTTATTCTCAAATATTCCTAATCTCCTTTCTCCCTTAAAGTAACATCCATGTTTCGTATCCATATAATATAACTGGTAGAATATAGTTTTTTTATATTTTCAGTTTTAACATTTATATTTTTAATTATATATATATATATATATATATATATATATATAAGGTGAGTCAAAATACCTAACTCATAATAATTAAAAGAAACCTCATAGTGTTATTTCCCACAATATTAAATAAAAAAAGTGTCTTCAAACCTTTTAATATAAATATGGTTTGTTTCCTTACAGGCTTTATGATTGGCAAACAATGAATAGGAAAGATGTTAGAGATATAATTAAGGGACAGGCTCCTAATACACAATTAGAATTTGAACAGAGGACCAAAGAAGTTATAGTGCAATTTGCTGAACAGTTGGTTATTTTGTAATTGTAAGTTAGAAGTTGTGTAATTTTCATTGATTGTGGTGAACATTGCAAGTAGACACAGAGCTATTACTTTTACAAAGTGGAGTCTGGAAGCAAGTTTTTGACTGGAAAATAATTCATCAGTCACAATAGAAGTTATAATCAATTCATGTAATAAGTTGAGAACTTTTACATTATTAGGTTTTCTTAATAAGAGTCAAATTAATCATGAATTCTTCTGTATACATTAATATTGAGGTAAGATGTCCAGACTAAAAATAATATAATTAAAATAACCTAAATATAAACTTCCTAAAATTAAATATGAATTCTTCTTACCTCATATATCTATGTTTTTTAACACAGAACTGCAGTTTCGGGAAAACATCATCCCCATCATCAGCTATTGTCACGACTGTCAATTTTTCATTATGCCGGTAATTTTCTAAACTGCCATCTGATGTTGATTTGAAGAACTTTGTAATTAAATTTCGTTCATCCGGAAACTCAGAATTCATTTAATTATATTTGAGTTGTGTTTTTCTGACTCGCCTCATATTTCTTGATTTTTATGCAGACTGGTTTTGTTGCTATCTGTGCAACATTCTCAATGCATCTCAACATCCAACTCTTGTTGGAGTTTGACTGAAGATTGAAGTAAAACTATACTTTTGAAACTGGTATCATGAAGACATGCATCTTTATGAGGTGAGATGGTAAAGCATTTTCTTCAACTCATTCATTAAAGTTTAGATAGATGTTTCAAAATTTGCTTCTTTTTCAATTCTATAATTCTCTAATAAACTATGTGCTGCTATAGCTGATTTTTCAATTTCACAATTTTTTATATTTTTGAAGTGTTCTTTTTTGTGAGTGTCCAGATAATAAAAAATCTAGAATTTATCAAATTATTGCAAAAATTGCAATTAAAGTATATTAGGAAAAAAAAAAAGAAATTTAGACACTCGTAAAAAAGAACACTTTAGAAGTATAAAAAATGGTGAAATTGAAAAATCAGCAATAGCAGCACATAGTTTATTAGAGAATCATAGAATTGAGAAAAAAGAAAACTTTTGAAACATCTATCTAAACTTTTGGAATTAACAGTTTGGGAAAACCATGAATTTTGATTTATATGAGGAGAGGTAGGAAACATTTGATTTTATCATGATTTTGAGGTTTCCGGACAAGCCAAATTTGTTTACAAAGTTCTTCAAATCAACACCAGATTGTAGTTTAGAAACTACACGGCATAATGAAAACTTGACAGTCGTGACAACAGCTGATGATGGGAATGTTTCCTGATACTGCAGTTCTATGTTAAAAAACATAGATGTACAAGGTAAGAAGAATTCACAATTCATTTGATCTCTATTATAATCAATACTTTTGTTATAGAATATGTTGAAGCTGATTTCCTTGAAGTGCCACACTGTTTTTTTTACATATTTTAATAAAGTTTTTATTTGCATAACAAATAATTTGTGTTATAGAAATACTTTAATTTCTTTCCCTGTTAAATACAGGAAATAACATTATGAGGTCCTTAATTGAATGAATGAATGAGTCAATTCTTATCTTATTTAAAGAGAAAAATTATACGCTCAGACCGGGACTTGAACCCGGGACCCTTGGTTTCTAGTCCAAGTGCTCTACCATTTGAGCTACCTGAGCAAGTACCGATCTAAACGCAAATCTTTCTCTATATACGTGAAATTCCCGCCCCAAATGCTTTGAAGCCTTTGCTTCTATCTTTGCAAATGGCGGCTCCTATATTAAGAAGACATATTTGGGAATTATACATTACATTATAAATGCCAGTACGGCTATTTTCGATGTTTTATTATCTTATCTACCTTATATTCCATCAAGTTTTTTTGAGACTGGGAACATCTTATCTCAAATAATGTTGATTTATTCTCGAACATGTTTCGATATAATCTTCTATATCATCTTCCAGCTTGCCCAGACTGATGAGTTTTATGTTGTGAACCCTGGATGTCGATATCAGCTCCCTCCTCTGGCTGGCCGAAGAACCTCCAAACTAGATCACCGTTCAGCAGGAATTTCAAAATTCATTACTTTATTTTTGTTCTTCTGAATGTAGATTTTTTCCCAAATGGTGAGTTAGAAAATACAAAAGAACTCACCATTTGGGAAAAATCTACATTCAGAAGAACAAAAATAGTCATGAATTTTGAAATTCCTGCTGAACGTGACCTTGTTTGGAGGTTCTTCGGCCAGTAGAGGAGGGAGCTGATATCGACATCCAGGATTCATTCACAACATAAAACTCAACAGTCTGGGCAAGCTGACGATGATATAGAAGATTATATCGAAACATGTTCAAGAATAAATCAATATTAATTTGAGGTAAGATGTTTCCAGTCTCAAAAAAAAAATTTGATTAAAAGAACCTCAAAATATTACTTCCTAAAATAAACCATCTCATATTTCACTGCAGTATTTAAGAGGACATCCCTCTTATCCTCAGCTGATATTAGTTCCTGTGTTTAAACAAACATGAAATATGAGGTAAGATAAGATTGACTCATTCATTCATTGATTCAATTTCTTTGTTGGAAAAATGCAAATTTACATCCATTACTGAATAATTCTTTAAAGATTGGCATTCCTGTATCAATTATTATTTGTGACTTACCAGCCCATGCTTGTGTCCAGGCTGCCACACAGATGCACTTTTTCATTGCATTTGCACAAATAATGAATGGTAACGTGTAATTACAAGGGAAAAGAATCATCTCAATGTGATGTATGATTTTTATCCTATGGTAATTATACTTTTAACTTTATTTCTATATATCATCAATTTAAATATCTTTGAAAATACAATAGGAAGTAACATTATGAGGTTTTACTTAATAAAAAGTGTTGTCTGTATTATTCTTAGCTCATATTATTGTTTCTGTTAGACATATATTTCAAGGCTTCTTAGCCTCATCTTCAGTAGTTACATTAACCATTCAGCTACAGCACGGAACTTAACATTTCTAAAGAATATATAATATTTAAGTTTATCTCATCATCTTCACTTTCAAAGTTTAGGCGATTCACCTGTTCCAAATTAACAGTGATTTATTATTATTATTATTATTATTATTATTATAATTATTATTATAGCTTAAGTGCATGTATTTTAGAAATTATAAATAATGTAAAACTGTTAATCAAATGAATTGTAAATTCTTCTTACCTCATACGAGGGTGGATCAAATATAAACCGGAATTTGTATCTGGAGGCTCTGGTAGCAAACTACAAAGGTTGCGGTTTGGAGGGGAAGTTGGTGGGGGTGTCTGGAGTAGGGATCTTGATGTGTCGCACTCCGAAGAGCAGCCGCTTGCTTCAGTATGCCATGAGCGAGCAAGAGGTACACATGTCTGTTGCGCAATGCATTATTATTAAGTTTTTTGGCAAAGAAGGCACTAAACCTGAAATTTTGAGAAGGCTCCATGCGCAGTTCGGGTAAGCAAAAGACATAGGTGTATGATTGGAGCAAAAATTTTAACGGGCCGGGATTCAGTGGAAAATGAGCCCCACCAAAGACGGCAACGAACAAGCATCACTGCAGACAACATTCGTGCTGTACGGGACCTTATTGAGGAGGATCAGCGCATAACAATTTCTGAAATTGCTTCACAACATTGGAATAAGCTTCGGAAGTGTTCAAGCCATCATCAGTGATGAACTCAAATTCCGAAAATTGTCTGCCATGTGGGTTCCTCGGCTCCTCAGCCAGGAACAAAAAAACCTGACGAAAATGCATTGGACACCTCTGGAACATCCTCCTTACAGTCCAGATTTGTCATCCTGTGACTACCATTTGTTTGGGCCACTGAAAGAAGACCTGGGAGGAAGGCGGTTTGGTGACAATGCAGCAGTAGAGGAGTTTGTGCGCAACTGGCTGACTACACGTCATCCCTGATTCTTCAAGGACGGAATCAAAAAGTTGCCAACTTGATGGCAAAAGTGTGTTGGAAATGCAGGAGACTATGTAGAAAAATGAGGTGGTGGTTTGTATTTTTTTATTAATTCAATAAAATTGTAAACAATAATTCCGATTTATATTTGATTCGCCCTCATACATCTATGTTTTTTTAACACAGAACTGCAGTATCGGAATAAAACATCTTTTCCATCTTCAGTTGTTTTCACGACTGTCAATTTTTTTTTTGCCGGTAATTATCCAAACTGCCATCTGGTGGTACTTTTGAAGGAGTAATTTTCTAAACTGCCATCTGGTGTATTTTTGAAGAACTTTGTAATCAAGCTTGGTTCGTCCGGAATCTCAAATTCATGGTTCTAGTATGGTTTTTTTGAATATATATCTTTTCCTATCTAAACCTGTGGAACTAACAGTTTGGGAAAAGATATATATTCAAAAAACCATACTAGAAGAACTTCGAGATTCCGGACGAACCAATCTTGATTACAAAGTTCTTCATAAGTACACCAGATATCAGTCTAGAAAATTACCGGCAAAAGAAAAAATTGACAGTTGTGAAAACAGCTGAAGATGGAAAAGATGTTTTTTTCGAATACTGCAGTTCTGTGTTAAAAAACATAGATGTATGAGGTAAGAAGAATTCACGATTGATTTAATTCTTGTTAAGAAAACCTCATAATGTAAAAATTCCCAAATTTATTATGTTAATGTAAAACTGACCTACAATTATAACTTTTCAGGGCTTAAATGCAGCGCTGTTCTATGAGAATCCAGATATTCGTAGTTATGTATCTCTAGTGCCAACGAGTGCTATTACTGGTGAAGGGATGGGCAATCTGCTGGCACTTATTGTTGACAGCTGTCAGAACATGCTTGCCAAGAGACTAATGTATTCCGAAGAGTTGCAGGTAACTACTCCTTCCTCACTTTTAATATTTCATATTAAGGCAATGCTTCGATGAAATTCGATGAAATATGATGAAAAAATTGTTTTTTCTATTTTAAGTTTTTTATTATGTTTGAACCCTGTACTTTTATTTTGCACTTTTGTTTTTTTTTAACACATATGGTGCTGGGGAGTTTTTAAGTCTACCTGAATGAGGTATTATGCTCATATCCATTGTTAAATTTTAAATTTCATTTTTCTCAACTATATTTTTTCAGCATTTTTGAGTTTTCAAAATGCTCTGCATACCACAATATTTTACTAATCTGCTTGAAATTTTCAGGAGAGCTTTAGATATTACATAGTAAAAAACTGATGTGGAATCTTTTATATATAATCAATTGAGTTGGTGTTTACTTGATGAAAATCCATATTTATTAATTAAATAAAAATAAAACGTAGTTTTATTTGATTTTCATATTTATTATATACAATATTTATTTAAATAAATATTGTTGTATTGTTGCTTAGATCAGTTAGAACACAATTCATAATTTGTTAACATGTCTGAAGAAGGTACAGTATACCGAAACAGCTGTCACTGAATTATATAATAAATATGAAAATCAAATAAAATTTATTTAAATAAATATTGTTGTATTGTTGCTTAGATCAGTTGGAACACAATTCATAATTTAACATGTCTGAAGAAGGTACAGTGTACCGAAACAGCTGTCACTGAATTATATAATAAATATGAAAATCAAATAAAATTACGTTTTATTTTTTCTTTTATATATATTGAATGGTTCATTTGTAATTAAATATAATTCATATGTCACCCTCATAAAATTGAGAAATTATGTAACAAACACAGATTTTTTTTTTCTTGTACTAAACTAGTTCAAATTAAAAGAAACCTGCACATCAGTTTATTTATATTACTCTATTAAGTTTTAAAAAAATAAGTCAGATATGGTAAACCGTTTGGTACAAGGCGCATATTATTGACATATAAAAAAGCAATAACATTTTTAATAAAAAAAATTAATTTCTCAAAATGTTTTTGAGACAGCCTAACAAAATTTGGTATATAGTATCACTGTGACACTGTGGTGGTATGGTTAAAATTTGAAGTTGATCTGATGAAATTTATAGATTTTTACAAATTCATAGATACATTGTCTTAAGTAAATTGTGTTTTGAAATAAGTTTTTGTTAAATATTTAAAATTTTTCACATCACTTCGTATTTTGTCTTCTTTTTAGACCAGTTTCAGAATAATTATTCTATCTTTGATGTTTTTATTTAAATTAACATTTTCCAATCCTGGATAGAATCTAATTTTTCTTCTTCTTTCCTTCCAAGTATTAGGCCAAGGCCTGTTACGATCCTATAGAAAATTTTCCCTCCAGCGTTTCATAGGACAGCCCAGAGTACTTCATCCTCTTGGTATATAATTATAAACAGCTTTGGGGATCCAATTTGAACTTTCGTATAAGACTTGAAAGCATAATAATAGTCCCTTCGATTGGTTGCTAGCCAAAGGAAAGCAAGACCAGTGATGGGGCTGCCATTTTATAGCCTCTGTTCAGGCTTTCTGAAGCAGGAAAGAAGAAATGAAGAAAAAGAAAGACTCTCTAGTCCTCAGATGCCCTAATAGCATCAGGGTCGAAAAAAACAAGATTTAACCAAGAGAGATTAGATAGTAAAGTTAAAAGAGTCTGGTATAAGTAAGTGGAAGAAAGGAAGAAATACCACTACTTATTTTAGGAATTCTCACTATGAGGTATTTTCATTAAGGTAGAATATTTTTATCACTCACCTCATATTGTTCTTCTTATTTTATTATAAACTAGTTTCGGAACATAGTTTCTGTTCCATCCTCAGTATCGTCACGACCGTTGTTCTGTCGCTCTTCAAGACGACAGAACAACGGTCGTGACGATACTGAGGATGGACAAGAAACTATGTTCCGAAACTAGTTTATAATAAAATAAGAAGAAACAATATGATGTGAGTGATAAAAATATTCTACCTTAATGAAGAAATACCAGTTCGGTTAAAGATAAAAGTAAGGAGCAAAACACAAGTAAGTGGAAGCAATGTTTTGCTCAGCTTGGGCACCTTGTGGTCGCCATCCACATATCCCCTAGATTGGGACCCTGAGTATAGAATCTAATTTTTAAGAAAGAAAAGTTATAGTTTGAACCAGGATTTGAACCCTGGACCCCACGTTCTCTGTACGAGTGTGTGCTGTCCATTACACCATTCAAACGACGATACAAACAATTATCATTTCTTACAACTTATACAATCCTCGTTCATCCAAATGCTAATATCTGTCACTACCATCATGTCAACTGGCATCTTCTATCCAGAAATACTTTTATTGAGAATTTTATACATTCCTTGTTAGCGATAAATCTTCATTTTTTTAAATGTTTTTATTTGAATTAACGTTTTCCAATCTTGGATAGAATCCAAATTTTTAAGAAAGAAAAATTAAGTAATGTATAAATTCTCAAAAAAAATACTTCTGACATAGAAGCTGTCAGTTGGCATGATGGTAGTGACAGCTATTAGCCTTCGGACGAGCGAGAGGTTGTATAAGTTGAAAGAAATAGTGATTTTTTGTATCATCATTTGAATGGGTGTAATGGATTGTACACTTGTACGGAGAACGAGGGATCCAGGGTTCAAATTCCAGTTCAAACATTAATTTTCTTTCTTAAAAATTATTCTGTCGTCAAGTATTTTCTCCATGTCCACTGCTGTGGTCTCGAGGTTAGCATGCTGTCCTTGTCACGCAGCGGGCCCGGGTTCGATCCCCGGTCGGGACAGTTTTTCTTGGTGAGGTTTTTATCAGGGTTTTTCCTCACCTGTAAGACAAATGTCAGGAAAACTTTAAGGCCCAAATGGTCTCCGAAATCATATGGTCATCATCATCATCCTTCACCGGTGTTGAAGGAGCTCTTTAGGTTTTCAAATTTTAAAATTAAAGTATAAAATTATGGAATATTCCGCCTGAAAGGTCCGTCTCCTCAACTTAATTAATTATTAAACTGTAGCGCCTTTCGGGACTTGTCCCATCATTGGCAGGATTCAAACTGACGAAGATCACTGGGCTGTCCTATGAAACGCTGGAGGAAAAATTTTGTATAGGATCGTAACAGGCCTTGGCCTAATACTTGGAAGGAAGCAGAAGAAGACCTCAACGGAACACATCATGAATCTTATAAAAGTTGATTTTCCTATTTAATTTTATAATATGCCTTTCTTTCAATTTGATGTTTTTGTGATCAAGCATGAGCAGCTACTGCAGATTTCTCTACTTTTTCATTTTTAACATTCTAATGTTAAATGTTTTTGTTCTTTGCATTGATGTTATGGTCGGCCGCGGTGGACTAGTGGTTATGGCTCCTTGCCTCTGGTCCCGAGGGTCACGGGTTCAAACTCGGCTGGGGTCAATGAATTTTTTAGGACGGAAAAAATCCAAGGAGCAAGTCCTCCGGGAGGGACTTCAAGCCGTGGGTCCCGAGTCTGGAGATTTTGAGGCTCGTAAAAAATCCTTAAGCCTGAATGAAAAGGCCTCTTAAGCAAAATTTACCAATTTTTCCTGTATATTCCAACTTAAATTCTACCCCCCCTTAAAGATAAAAACTTTTTAAGAAATTTGAGGCCAACCGGAACCTTTATAAATATTATAATAATTACACATATACTATAGTTCATGTGTTTCCTAGATGTCAGTATGAGGTGGAATGCTGACCTCGTACCACTCAAAATGACATCTATACAAAAACAAGTGTAACTAAATTAGTACGAGGGTCATACTGAAAGTCATGAGCAACATTTTTTTAAACAATCATAATATTTATTTTAGACAAACCAAGTACACCATGTTAATCTACAGACCTTTGTGCTACTTTTCAACATAGTCTCCATTTCTTTGCACCATTTTGTCCAGTGTTCTACAAGCTTGAAAATTCCCTTATGATAGAAGTCCGTTCCAGCTGCTCGAAGACACTGACGCACTGCTTTCCGAACATCCTCCAGCGTCTCGTAGTGTTTGCCTCTCATCTGCTTCCTTCACAGAACCGAAAAGATGGTAGTCGGAGTTAATGATAAAATCAAATGTTTCAGACCTCTCCTCATATGAGGAGAGGTAGGAAACATTTGTTTTTATCATAAATTAAACCTCATAGTGATTAATTCCTATAAAAGTTCAACCAAGTTAATGTTCATTATAATTTTGTTTTGCAGGCAACAGTATTAGAAGTTAAGGCCATTCCAGGCTTGGGTACAACAATTGATGCCATTCTGGTAAATGGCAAACTTAGGGAAGGTGACACTGCAGTGTTGGCTGGAACTGATGGGCCGATAGTAACACAAATTCGATCTCTGCTGATGCCACAGCCCATGAAGGAATTGAGAGTGAAGGTAAGCATGCTAGTAGTTTTATTTAATATATGTTAACTAATGCTCTGGAGTTAACAACAAAGTTATTCTCCTTCTTGATATCTTGATAATTTTGAAGAGCTACACAGTTTGTTAAATGTTCTCTGTCCATTTCCACACCTTGACAACACAATATACACTCAGGAGACATTAATACACCAATTCTATGAAGATGTTTTCCTAAGCAGTCATGTCCTGTAGTAAGCCTCAGAATAGCAACTGTAGCAACTGCAGATTTTCATGGTAGTTCTGGAATTAAAGATGGGTTTTCCAACAGCATTTTTCATATGTTTTTTATTATTCATTTCATACATCTCAATAATGCATAAATCATATTTGAAGAGAAAAATTATATGCTCAGACTGGGATTTGAACCCAGGACCTTTGGCTTTCTAGTCCAAGTGCTCTACTGATTGAGCTATATGGGCGAGTTCCAACTTTCATAGCATTTGGTGTGAGGGAATTAACAGCTTATATAACAGAAAAATTTGCATTTAGATTGGAACTTGCCCAGAGTGCTCAGTCAGTAGGGCACTTGGCCTAGAAAGCCAAAGGTCCTGGGTTCGAGTCCCAGTCTGAGCGTATATTTTTTCTCTTCAAATAGCATTTTTATATTTCTGTTTGTGACTTTTTCAATTAAATTGTAATTGTAATTATCTTTAAATGTTTTCTTTATAATTCTTTTAATTGATTCATAAGAAAATGCATATATAAAGTAAAGTAGTCCCACTACAGGCCTCAGGAGGCCTTTGGGGTATTAGGATGTTAAGGCTCCCACTTTTTCTGGACAATCGGCACTTGATGTCACCCCTGCGCGACGGCAGCCTTTACCCCCAGAACAAGTGTCTGGTACTCATTTCCATTAGAGGCTGAATCAACCCCAGGGTCATAGTGCCACCAGAAGGTTTATACCTTTCTGCTTAATTTTATTTACTCCCTTTTTTTTTTTTGTGAGTATATCATCCCCTCTCTCCACAATGGGCTGGAATTCATTTTTAAGACTATATGTTTACCATGTTTCTCAGTAATCTGAATCATGTTTTGTATTTCTAATATTTTTTCCCATTTGTGAATACATGGTTAATGTTATGGCCTGAATCACAGCTTTGGAATCCATTTTATTCAATGTTTGCTCCCTACAAAATAAGGTCTCGTGCGTTGTCATATTCAGAACTATAGATGAAAGGTCTAGTAGATTTTTCATAGAAGCATCTTGAGTTTGTTTTACATGTTTTAAATCTGTGACACTGGATTCATGGGTTTTCTTCCCTTCTGAAGGAATCCATACTCAGGACTTTTTTGCACTGAACCTGGCAGGTTTGAATGTGTAAATCTTAAAGGCATAAACAGACTTGGCAACCAGTAAGTTGTACATGTACAGTTTTACCCCGCTTTTACGTTCCCACATTTTACGTTTTCCTGCCTTTTACAACATTCTTTAAATGTCCCTTCAGTTTCCCTATAATCATAATGTATTAAAAACCATGCTTTTACATTTCTGAAATTTTGTTTTCCTGCAATTTACATCACACATCAATCTTCAGATATTCTATATATTTGATTGATTATTTCGCTTTTGTACAATTGATATATAGCAGAGCAAGTTCATTGAGCTAACAAAGCTGGCTTCTATACAATCAATAAGGAGTCAAGCAAGTTTAATGAGCCAACGAAGCTGGCTTTTGTACAATCGATAAAGAGCAGAGCATGTTCATCGAACCAACCAAGTTGGCTCAGATCTTTCAAACATTTCTAAAATTCAACCCGTATACTTCCATGGCAAAACAGTTTTTTTTTTAATCTCTCAATAAAGATTCATTGTGCTGATTGCTGAACCTCTCCTTGTTGTGTATTTTTTAAATGGTGAAAGTAAAAGAAATAACTTTGAACAGCAGTTCAAAACACCCATTACATTGAACTATTATAGGAATATCACTATGAGGTTTAATTTAAAATAAAATTCTTTACACCTCACCTGAAATCCTGTCTTCTAATTAAATAAAAGACAGGATATGAGGTGAGGTGTAAAGAATTTTATTTTTAAATTAAAAGAACCATTACCTTATATATATATATATCTAATCTATGTTTATATTGTAGATTTTCGCGCGGATATAAGTATGAATCAAAAATTTTCCTTGGGTTTTCCACGTCTTGGATTCAAGTTCGGCCACTGACTCCGACGTTTCGGCATGATCCCACATGCCATTATCAAGGAATGATAAGTTTGAGTCACCTAAACCTGTGACTCGAACTTATCATTCCTTGATAATGGCATGTGGGATCATGCCGAAACGTCGGAGTCAGTGGCCAGGGGCCGAACTTGAATCCAAGACGCGGAAAACCCAAGAAAACTTTCTTATTTATATATATATATATATATATATATATATATTGTATATTTTATCCCTATATTGTATATTATCCCAGTCTGTGCTTTTTTTGCATGTTTCTAGAAAGGTTGCTGAATATGAGGATCAACATTTTTAACTCCTCCTCATTTCCATAATTTACACTTTCTCCCAATTTACACCACTTTCTCTCTAGTCCCTTGAAAAGTGTAAAAGAGAGGTAATACCATAGCATATTATCCCCATCTTTTTTTTTTTCATGTTCTGGAATGGATGCAGAGTATGGGGGGTCAACATTTTTGAGTTGATCTTCATTTCCCTCAATTTACACTTTCCCTTATTTTACAACCATTTTCCCCGTGGTCTCTTGAAAAATGTAAAAGAGGGGTAATACTGTATATTACATATGTAACTTTGGTTTTTACAGAATGCATATGTAGAATACAAGGAAATAAAAGCTGCTCAAGGTGTGAATTGCTGCCAAGGAACTGGAGAAGGCAATTGCAGGTAAGATGTTTGTATTAATGGCAACCCACTGCACTTTATTAATTGTGATCTTTTCCAATTTACACACTGCTTCAGCAGACCATGTTATGTGGATGATTAAGGAATTCAGATTATGATGAAGAGAAGGGAGTTTTTTTAAATTCATCATAGAAAATTTTTGAAAACTCAATTCATAAATTTTGTGCTTTTCACGAAAACCATGGTTTCAAGTGAAATCTGCCCATTTTTCATTCAAAACTCTGATGAAATTCTTCGGTCGTCAACTCTTCTATTGTCACCATCTTCTGTGCCGCCATCTGTGTTTTGAATTTATGAACTTCAAATTAAATTAAGTTATGTAGATAGGAAATAACACTATGAGGTTTTTTAATATGTTATTTTTTTTTATTATTTCACTCACCACATACTTCATAATTCATAGCAGACCCAGGTTTCTTCACATCTTTTGTGACATTCTCAATGCTGTGTCACGTTCACAACTGACGTCCCACGCGCCTTCTACGGATTAAAAGGCCATTGGATGTCAGTTGTGAACGTGACACAGCATTGAGAATGTCACAAAAGATGTGAAGAAACCCTGGGTCTGCTATGAATTATGAAGTATGTGGTGAGTGAAATAATAAAAAATAAACAATTTCAAAATTAAATTTTTATTTGATGTTTTGAATTATTCATTTAATGCATCCTTTATGATGTAAAAATCAATAGTTGAATATAAAAATTATGCGCTCAGACTGGGGTTTGAACCCAGGACATTTGGCTTTCTAGGCCAATGCTCTACCAACTGAGCTACCTGAGCTAGTCCCAATCTAAATGCAAATCTTTCTCTTATATATGCTGTAAATTAAATTTTATCTGTTAGAAATATCAAAACTGACAGAATCTTCCCCCTCAACTCTTCTATTGTCACCATCTTCTATGCTGCTGTCTATGCTTGAATTTATGAACTTCAAAATTAAATTTTGTTTGTTAAGAATATCAAAATTCATCCATCTATTCCTAACGAACAAAATTTAATTTAAAACTTTATAGATTTATCTATAGATGGTAGCACAGAAGATCGGGAGTATAGAAGAGTTGACTGCAGAAGAATTTCATTAGTTGGAGTTTTGACTGATGATGGGCGAGATTTCACTTGAAACCATGGTTTTGTGAAAGTGTGCAAAATTTAAGAGGTGAGTTTTCAAAAATGTTCTCCAATGAATTTAAATGATTATTATTCTCATAATATTTACTTCCCAACATTAATTTCAATACAAAAGAAAGGATGTTACTCGTATCAGAAAATGCCAAGTTGACTCTATCTTCGAAATTACCAATATGATAATGAATTGCTATCAACAATTACACATGTCTTCTCTACACGTGAATTACAGAGAGATTTAATCCATGATTGTGGTAATAATTAGTGATTAAAAAAAGCACAAATTGAAAGTTTTATGAGTCAAATTTCTGTTCTGGTAAGCATTAAACACAGATAATTATATTTGAAGAGAAAAATTTTCGCCTAGGCTGAGACTCGAACCCGGAACCTTTGGCTTGCCAGACCAAATGCTCTACCAACTGAGCTACCGAGGTGAGTTGCGAATCTAGATGCAAATTTTTCTCTTTATATACGTTGTAATTCCCTCTCGCCAAATGCTTTTGAAAACACTGCTTCTATCTTTGCAAGTGGCGGCTTCTTAGTTAAGACATTTATTGGGAATTTAACATTACTTTATAAAGCTAGTAAGGCTTCTAATGATGTTTTTATTATTGATTTAACATTTCTCACTGAAAGATAAATTATATTCGAGTCTCAGTCTAGGCAAACATTTTTCTCTTCAAATATAATTTATCTTTCAGTGAGAAATGTTAAATCATTAATAAAAACATCATTAAACACACATGTTTTTTGTATTAATCATTTCATACATCTCAATGATGGATAAATCATATTTGAAGAGAAAAATTATGCGCTCAGTCTGGGACTCGAACCCAGAAACTTTGGCTTTCTAGGCCAATACTCTACCAACCAAGCCATCTGGGCGAGTTCCAATCTAAACAAAAATTTTTCTCTTATATACGTTGCCAATTCCCGCATGCCAAATGCTATCCTAGTAGGATTTGATGGTGAGATAACTGTGGGTGATTGACATCACATAGTATCGACGTATCAATTTATCAATTTCAGGAAGTGGAAGTTCATCTTCACTTTCACTTTCACTTTCTGAATCTTCTAATTCAGGAATCAGTTCGTCACCTGAATCATAATTATACAAAATATTCACTAATTCTTCTTCAGTGAGACATTTTTCTTTCACCATGGTTTCACTCATGCACAAAGAACAGCACGATAACGAGAAACAAATACGACTGCATTGGAGACTGGAGACAATTTTGGGTGAACGAATTCCATGTGTTGTTTGTTTTAAAAAATAAAAGGGGATTCATCAAGGTTAAACGTGTCAAACAGGAATAGAAAATATACATTTACATGCCATCTATGATCTCCAAGACATACTAAGCCAACACAATATTTAGGCGCCGAATATAAACGCGGTTTGTTTGCGCCTGCTCTAAAGCGAGTTAAGTGACCGACGGCCGCATACACTGATAGTCTCCTTAAACGCCTTAACTGGTTTACGGTACTGAATATGTTAAGACATTTATTTGGGAATTTTATATTACATTATAAAGCCAATATGGCTTCTTTTGATGTTTCTATTATTCATTTCATGCATCTCAATGACGGATAAATCATATTGAAGAGAAAAATTATACGCTGTGACTGGGACTCAAACCCAGGACCTTTGGCTTTCTAAGCCAATGTTCTACCGACTGAGCCATCTGGGTGAGTTCCAATCTAAATGCAAATTGGTCGTCTAGAGTATTGGCCTAGAAAGCCAATGGTCCTGGGTTCGAGTCCCAGTCTGAACGCATAATTTTTCTCTTCAGATATGATTGAACACAGACCTACATGTACAAGTTAGAAGGCAGATTTTATTTCTATCTTTTCTAATTTTTCCACATGCAGATTGAATAGCTTCTTTCGATGTCACGTCATTATTCATCAGGGTCCGAAAATTCGAGAAGCTCTTCACAGTTAGATAAAAAGAATCCTTTGAACAATAACAGGTTGTGTGAGTGGATGATGTAATCGCCATAACTGAAATATTGGTGTAATCTTAAAACCAGTTACAAATATAAAATAAATTCTGTGAGTTTACTATTACTGAAGAAATTAGGGGGACCAGTTGAATAGTATAGATTTAATAACTATTCATTTTAAATCCAGTTTTGGGGACTGAGGAATTTTATTTGTTACCAGCAGACCTGGCAGTCATTATCCTGGCCAAACATTCAATTTCTTGCATCATGGCCCGTTGATAAAAATATGTCACTTTTTTTACCATAAAATTCACTAATTAATAAGTTTGCAAGAAAACTCCTCACCGCCATCTATTGTGGCTCAAGAAGCATGCTTGATGATGTCACATTGTTGTCGCTTGGAATATGTCGGTAATGCAGTTGACTACACATCTGACATTAAAAAAAAGTCCTGTAACCCAATCACAGCACCACCTACCAAGTCCAATTGTGAATCTGAACTATCCAGGAATCCATCAAATCACACACAAAAAAGTCATCAAAATTGGTCCAGTCATTTAGGCAGTTTTAAATTTCAGGTTTCAAATAAACCTCCACTTCTAATTGTCGGATTTTACTTATTTTTGGATAATATGTACGTCAATAATGAATGGAGAACATATTTTAATCGACTCACCTCATACATTTTCAAACTTCTTTGATACCGATGGTTTCAGACAATGAAAAAATTTTCATCAATGGACGCCATGACTGATGAAGGACATGATATTGTCTGAAACCGTCGGTATCAAAGAAGTTTGAAAATGTATGAGGTGAGTCGATTAAAATATGTTCTCCATTCATTATTAATGATATAACATCATAATGTTTACTTCCCGATATTAATTTAAATATAATATGTACGTCGTTTATTTTAATATGATATACTCAGTTTTGCTGTGAAACATTGAAAATGTGACCGCTAGAGCGATTTTTAAATTTTCACTTCAGGTGAACTCCTACACCTAATGGTTGTAGAGGGTCCAATTGTGAATCTAAACCATCGAGAGACCCAATCAGACACATACAAAAAATGTCATAAAAATTGATCTAGTCTTTAAGAGGAGTTCAGTGACAAACACACGGATATATACAGGGAATCCATTTTAAGAGGAAAACCTCGCATCATTCTGTCGCCACAGCTGTGAGCAGTACGATCGCGGCATGGGAGACAAGTTGTACAACAACATCCCACTGCGGTTAGTTGCTTCAGTGAGTTGTAGTGGGTCGCTTGTTGTCGTGTGTTACATAAGAAAGCAATCAAAAATGAAGTATACGGTTGAACAGCGAATTTATTTGATGGAATGTTACTTATTAAGAAATAACCATAGAAGGCGCATTCGGATATTTTCTCAAAAATATCCTGACTATACGATTCCTACAAAATCAGCCTTTCGAAGCTGATAAAAAAGTGGCATACAACAGGTTCATTTTGTACATATCGAAGAAGCGTGAAAGGCACGTTTTAACAGTAGAGAAACTTGAGGATATTTGGGTGCGATTAGAAGTAAGTCCTAGAAAATCACTAAAATGTTTGTGGTGCAGGAAACTAACATATCCACGGGGTCAGTCCACAAAGCGACCAGACTGTTAAAATTTCGACCTTATGAACAAACGTTTGAGCAGGAACTTAAACAGGCAGATTTCGCCGCAAGATTAAGGTTCTGTAATTGGTTTCTTGGAAGTGTGTATAATGGAATTTTGGATCCACAGCTAATGTTCATGTCTGATGAGGCATGGTTCCATCTTTCGGGACATGTAAATTCCCAAAGTGTGCAAATGTGGAAAACTGAGAAACCACATATTATACAAGTGCCTTTGCATCCCATTAAATAGGGATTTGGTGTGCGGTAAGCGCACGGCGGATAATTGGGCCTATATTTTTTGAAAACAAGTGTAAACTCAGCTGTCAATGTGACAACAATGTTGCTTTCATTTCTTAATGAATTTACACAGGAAGAAAAGGATTATGGATATTTTCAACAGGATGGTGCCACAGTGCATACCACTCATAATTCTATAGAAACTTTACGTGAAGTTTCCGATGACAGGATAATTAGCACGTTTATGGCCCCTAGATCAGCAGATCTAACTTACTGTGATTATTATCTTTGGGGATACCTAAAGGGAAAAGTTTACCGAAATAATCCTCATACCTTAGAAGAACTTAAGGTCAAAATAACACTGCATACAGTCTATTATAGAAAGCGGAATTACGGAAAGTGGCAGATAATTTGTTTAAATGATGTGAGGGATACCTTACTGCAGAACGGGAGCCATTTTCAACAGTATCTCAAATAAACAGTTAGTAATAAGCCTCTATGTGTAGGCCTATTTTTTATAATCTAAATTAGTTGAGTAATTTGTATTTTGTAGCTTCTAGCTGTCTTCATTTGCCGGTAGTAACGGAACACACTCACCACTGGAGCAAGCACAATAGCAGGCAAAGTGAGAGCCGCTGCAACACTGCAAAAAAAAAAGGTTTCTGCTTAAAATGGATTCCCTGTATAAAGATATATGAAAGGATGTCTACCTTGCTGGCTCAGTAGCATGTTTGCTTCTTGATTAGCGGACCTGGATTCAATACCTAGTGGGTTGAAAAATATAATTATTAAATTAATTTAATTGCAAAATTTTCAATCTTCGTGCCAGGAGAGGTGGTGTTGTAAAATTTTTAATAGGTAGATTGTGCACTCAGGTTTCTGCATTAAGTTGCAAACCTCTCCACAGTTCATATGTTGAGAAGACATGTAGTACTGTTGATATTGATAATGTTGGACATTAAGCCTGGCGGCTCCCTTGGTGCTTTTTGATAGGAGTTGGCTATGTGTCAGCACCAGGTTTGACCTTCTCCCTTTTCTTCATCATCGTCCCTCTTACAAAATACTTCACACTATACAAACACATAAACATACTCATTCTACTGTCCTCTCTACAGGGTGTATTTTAATTACACCGACAAACTTCAGGGACTGATCCTGACTGGAAATGGAAGAAAAAATTCCCCTATAAATAAGTGTCCATAAATGCATCGTTACCATGGCAAATGGCACTGACAAATGACATTATTCTCTCGGCCCTGCTGCATGGCCTGTTAGATCGATCACCGGACTTAAACCTTCCTGGATTTTTATGTCTGGGGGCATCTGAGAAGCATTGTATTTGCTGAACCAGTTCCTGGTGTGCATATCCTTCTACAGCGCATCCACATTGCCTATGATGCTATTCAGAGAGAGGCCGGAACATGCGAAAGAGTGAGGCAATCCATGATATGATGTGTGAACGCATGCATTGCATCCCATGAAGGCCACTTGAACATTTGTTGTGATTATGCTATGTACTGTGTCCCAGGACGATTTGTTATTGTTGCATGCACATCGTTCATTTTTGGACACACATTTATAGGACCTTTTTTCCTTCATTTCCAGTCAGTCCCTGAAGTTTGTTGGTGTAATTACTGTTCACCCTGTATACACAATGCAAGAATACATCATCTAAGTAAAGTGGTCTGCAGAAGTGGTGCATACATTGAAAATAGATCACATTATTGCCACTTATCTGTCCAGTGTAGAACCCGAAATATGTATAAAGTGCAGAGGGTAGTATTAGAACACACACACACATAATTATATGAAAGTGTTTATGTATGATTTAAACTCTTTGTGCATATGCAAGAAATAAATGCTTTCTTATTTAAGAAAGAAAAATTAACACTCAAACCAGAACTTTAACCCTGGTTCTCTGAATTAGAGTCCTGGTTCAAGCATTAATTTTCTCTTGATGATATTATTATTCCCTAGAGTGCAAAATGTCCTGGGTTCGAGCCCCAGTCTGAACGTATAATTTTTCTCTTCAAATATAATTAATTTCTCTTCCTTAAATAAAGCTCTATCCAGATTTGGAAAGTGTCGACTGATATAAAAACATAAAAAGTGCTTTCTTTGGATTTATTATTAATTTAATACTTCTCACTGATGGACAAATTACATATTTGAAGAGAAAAATATACGCTCAGACTAGGGTTTGAACCCAGAACCTGTGACTTTCTATGCCAATGCTCTACCAATTAAGCTACCTGAGCACTCCAATCTAAATGCAAATTTTTCTCTTATACATTGTTAATGCAATGGTTCGTATCATTTGGCACTCGGGAATTAACAATCTATAAGAGAAAAATTTGCATTTATAATGAAATGTTCAGGTAATTCAGTTGGTAGAGCATTGCCATAGAAAGCCATAGGTCCTGGATTCAAACCCTAGTCTGAGAGTATATTTTTCTAAATAATAAAATTTGGTCTGCTTAATTCTTACCTCATATTGTTGTTTCTGTTAGAGATATATTATGTTTCTATCTTGAAACATATTTCTATTTCCTTTACTTGGAGTGTCAAAGAGTGAACTACATTTTCTTACACACTTAAAGGAAAAACCATTATTTGACCAATGAAAATATGTCTAACAGAAACAACGATATGAGGTAAGAATTAAGCAGACCAAACTTATTATTATAATAAAACCTCATAATGTTACTACCTTATTTTATTTTCAAGTACATTTTTCTCTTCAAACATAAATACTTTCTTGTTACAGGTCTGAATCTTTTGGTTGCACAAAAGCCTGATGAAGTAGATATCTTAAGGGATGAAGTGGCTCGTGAATTGAAATCCGCCCTTAGTAATATCAAACTTCAGGAAAGAGGTGTATACGTCCAAGCCTCTACGCTGGGTTCACTTGAGGCTCTGCTGGAATTCCTTAGGACGTCCAAGATACCTGTGAGTCAATTAATTTTTTATAATCTTGAAATTTTTTTCTCTGTATTCTTCAATGCAACTATTATGACTTTTACTGAATCTTGATAATTTTATTTGGCGGTCGGAGTATTTTTTTTTTTTTGGACAGTGTAACTTACTAAGCTAGTATGTATGTTCAAAGTTAAAATTGGGAAACACATTATGAGGTTCTTAATTAATTAGTATGTATGTATGTATGTAGCTAATGCTCTGGAGTTAACAACTAAGTTATTCTCCTTCTTGCTTCCCAATACTTGGATGTCACATCTTGATAATTTTGAAGAGCTACACAGTTCGTTAAATGATCTGTGTTCATTCCACACCTTGAGAACACAATATACACTGAGGAGACATTAATACACCAATTTTATGAAGATGTTTTCCTAAGCAGTTATGTCATGTAGTAACCTCCGTATAGAAACTGCAATTTTTGTGGTAGTTCCGGAATTATAGATGGATTTTCTAACAGTATTTTTATATTTTTGTTTCCGACTTTTTCTATTAAATTGGAATTGTAATTATCATGAAGTTTTTTTGTTTATAATTCTTTTTTGCACAATAGTGGATTCTGTCGTATTTACAGCAATGACGACCATGATAAAAGTTAAATTTCCTAAATTTCGGGGTTGCCAACCTATAAATAACTATACTGTAATATTACAAATTACCTACCTAGAGCAGGAATTAAAATCACTGTCCTTTATATATACTATATACAATATATATATATATACAAAAATATATCCAAAAGATAGTGTTAATATACATTATACGAAACAAATCACTGCATTTTAAATTAACTGAATTTTATTTGAAACAACAAATTCATACTTGCCGCCAGGGTACCTGATTGGTGTCATGATCTGCTATAGTTATTTAGGCATTTACCATATAAACATTGGCCAGACTGTTAACATTAGTCACTTGTTTATAATGAACACAAATATTTCCAATAAAGTTATTATTTTGAAAACACCATCATGCAAATAATAATGTACAATGCACATTTGTGAAGTGTTTTACAGAATATTGGAAATTAACCGAGCGACAGCGAGGTTTTTAATCATTTCCTCACTTTTGTAAAAACCACTTCCCAACCTGACATTGTAATATACTATTAATTGATTTATAAGAATATGCATTTGTTATTTTTCTGCATGTTTTCGTGAATCGAAAATTGACATTCTCATATCTAATCTGGTTGCTATGTAAACAAAAGAAAATGCAATACTGAATTGTTTATACCTGTTCTGAGCTAAGTTCCAGTTGTAAAGTAAACAAACAGGATGTATGACTGCATTTTTCATTGGTCAAATAATGGTTTTACCTTTAAGCGTGTAAGAAAATGTAGTTCACTCTTTAACACTTGAAATAAAGGAAATAATAATATTTAAAAAATATATACATTATGCAGAACATATCTATGTAAGTTATATAGGAGAACTTAAAATATATATAATTACAATTTAAAAACATGAAACAAGCATTGTTTTAATCTTGAGGATGCGCAATGCAAGAATATGTGTAATTTCAGTTTTTTTTCAAAATGACAAAATTTCTGTGGAATTTCTTAACCTTGGAAAGCAAAGCATTTGAAAAATGGAAAGAAATAAATTATTTTGAATTGTTTTCAAAAAGTTCAGTAGAAAATATCCCACATTAATCATTGAGGATGTGATGAAAACAACAGCAGAATTTACATGAGTCAGCATGGAACATAAATTCTGCTCATAATGAAATTGTACCAGTATATAAAGGTTATGTATTGACATAAAATAAAGTTAAAATGTACCTCCCTTCTTAGGTCAGAGCCGTCATCCTCAACTTATAAAATATGTATGCTTTCAATCTAAAGGCCTTGCAGAATCTCTATTCCATCTTCAGCAGGTCTCTCTTTGCTACATTACTTGATGTTCTCGGTGCTGGTCCTAATGTAGTGTTGTCATGACTAAAGCTTCTTCCTGACGATATCGTTAGGCAGAAGCTTTAGTCACAACAACACTACATTAGGACCAACACTGAGAACATCAAGTAATGTAGCAAAGAGAGACCTGCTGAAAGAAAGCATTCATATTTTATAAGTCGAGGACGACGGCTCTGATCTAAGAAGGTACATTTTAACTTAATATTTAATTTTAGGAAGTTATATTTTGAGGTTATTTTAATTATATTATTTTTGGTTTGGACATCTTACCTCAATATTAATGTTGATTTGTTCTTGGACATGTTTCAAAACAATTCTGTTGAAAAGTTCTATTGAAAAGAAAAAATACAAGAAAATTACTTACCATCCTGAAAAGCATAGGAAATTTCAAAAAATTTTTGACAAATACAACATTTCTTTGGCACCAATAAATAAATTTAGTTTGGGTAATCTTCTAAGTACCAATAAAAAAGTCAATGTTCCAGACAGTAAGACATCTGGAATTTATCAAATAAATTGTGAAGATTGCAATAAAGTTTGTATAGGAAAAACAAAAAGGAATTTGGAAATTCGGACAAAAGAACATTTCAGAAATATTAAAAATTGTGAAATTGAAAAATCTGCAATTGCTGCACATAGTTTATTAGAACATCATAAAATTGGAAGAGAAGCTAAACTTTTAAAACAAGTAGAGAAACCTTTGGAATTGACAGTTTGGGAAAAAATATACATTCAGAAAAACAAAAATAGATCAATGAATTTTGATATCCCTAACGAAATTACATTGATTTCGAAGTTCATAAATTCAACCATAGATGGCAGCACTGAAGATGGCGACAATAGAATAGTTGACGGCCGAAGAATTTTGTCAGTTGGAGTTATGGCTGACGATGAACATGACTATGTTTGAAATCGCGATATCATGGAAGCTTGAATCCTATGAGGTGAGTTGTTTAAACAATATGTTCTCCTAATAAATTAATGAGTCATTTTAACATCTTAACATCTTACCTCATACCGCCATAATGGCGGTTGAAAATTAATGACAAGATCATTTGAAAACTATAGTTACCGTGTTTGATAAAACATGAAATATGAGGTAAGATGTTAAAATGACTCATTAATTTATTAATTAAGAACCTCATAATGTGTTTCCCAATTTTAACTTTGAATATGTTCTCCGATGAATTTTAATGATTATACCTCATAATGTTTACTTCCCAACATTAATTAAATATATCCAAGTATATTTAATATTTAATTTTAGGAAGTTATATTTTGAGGTTATTTTAATTATATTATTTTTAGTCTGGACATCTTACCTCAATATTAATGTTGATTTGTTCTTGAACATGTTTCAAAACAATTCTGTTTTATCGTCAGCTGAAAATAATATAATATAAAGCCAAGTATAATTGCTAAGTGTTGCTCCATGTTTGTCCCATCACATGACAATTGTATTAATTAATATTTTAGTATATTTAAAGAGAAAAATTATACGCTCAGACCGGGACTTGAACCCGGGACCCTTGGTTAGTAGCTTGACTTTTTTGATATTTTTGTGGATGTTACCAGTTGGTTGCATCTTTATTCTGTTGTGTTTCCTATTCTTTCATTTTAGAATGCAGTATCCTAACTGAGGACATTTAACATTATGGTAATGTTATAAATATTATTGAAATGTGATTTAATTAATTTTATTTGGGAGTTGGACTTTTTTTATTAATAAAAGGGTTTAGGATCTTTATTATGATTTATAAATAAAAGTTTACAGATTTAATAGATTTGGATATATATTATTTTACAAAAAGTCACTATGTTATAATGCTAGTATAGGCTACATATTATTATACCGCAATTCTTTTGTTTGAATAATGTTATTTTATTTGATAAAAATTATGTTCGTGACACACATTTTAAGACCGATATAATAACTTGATGATTCATTCATCTTCATTAAGTGTACCCAGCCGTAGATGACAACACGAATCCACTGCATACTTATGCTATAAGATGCAATGGGGCTGCTCTTGAACATGCAGCTTATGTGGGCATTCAAAGTGAGTATCCACAAGATTAAAGGAAAGAGATATAGGAAAGACAGAAATGAACCCTTTGGCCTCGAATACTATCAGGGTCGAAGAAAATAAGAGGTCTGGATATTATCATTATTGAATCTCCAATAATATGAACCCTATTTCACCATCTGGTATGTTAGGGTTTTAGTTACAATATAATTAATTATTTACAGTAATTTAGAGTATGGTTAATTTCTAGCATTACATAGTAACGTAATATGAACTAATTATTTAATTAATTAACAAACCCAAACAAAAAAAACTAAAAGTCTCTCAAAAATATGAAGGATAAAGTCACACAGCTTTCTATAGCAACACTTGTTACATAAAATATTTGACAAAGGCAGTTGAAATCGATTATGGCAATAACGTAATTTTTTAATAAATTCACGTCTTTTGGAATCAAATGCGGGACACTCAAATAACAGATGTGAGATAGTCTGGTTGGAGTTTTTGCAAATACAGGTATCTGTATCTATTTTAATCGTTCCAAATAATATATTGACTTAGGCTTTCACGGCCGGAGTTACTTTGATGATCTTGCAGAAGATTTCCGGGCTGTTGGCCGTGGTCTTGAGGCTTGTAGTTCCCCAACGTTTCGCCAGAGACTGCATCCGGCATCCTCAAGGGTTGTCTTGAGACTGGCAATTTTGTCAACTACCTGCTCTATTTATACATTATCCGCGACGTGTTCTCTGCGTGGTCCGTTACTTCGTAAATTGTATCTGCCTTCTGGTTGGTTAGCATTAGGGTCTTCCATTGCACCAATGAGGTTGCTGTTTGATGTTCTAGTAGATTGTTCTCGTAGGGGTTTACATCTGGCTTTTGTTAAGACTGGTATCCATGCTTTGTTGACTTTTAATGATTCTTCTTTTCTATTCTAACTATTTTGATGTTTGAATATTTCAATGGCTTCTCGTTGCAGACGGGTAAAATACTGAGTGCAGTTAGATAATATATATGTGTTGTTGTATTGTACTGTATGGCCTTCAAGTAGAGTGTGTTCTGCTACTGCCGACTTTTCCACTTGTTTGACGGCTGTATCTTTCGTGTTCTTTAAGTCTGGTTGTGATGCTGTGTTTAGTGGTGCCTATATACACTTGGCCGCTGTTGCACGGGATCCTGTATATGCCTGCTGATTGATGAGGATGAAGTTGATCCTTAATAGGTCTGAGGAGGTTTTTGATTTTCCTGGTAGGCCTATATATTGTCTTTATGTCTTCTTTCTTTAGCAGTTTTCCAATTCGGTCAGTTACATTCTTGATGAAAGGTAAGAATGCTATGGTTGACATGTTTTCTTCTGATTCCTTGTTGTTGTATCGTCTGGGATGGTTTGCTCTGTTGATTTCTTTGTTGGTGTATCCTTTGGCTGTGAATACTGTACGGAGATGTTTGATTTCAGTCTTTAATAAATCAGGATGGCAAAGTTTCTTGGCGCGATTCGTCAATGTTTTGATGATACCAAGTTTCTGTTTGGGGTGATGATTGGAGGTTTTACGAATATATCTGTCAGTATGCGTAGGTTTTGTATATATGGTGTGATAAATGTTGTCATCTTCTTCTCTTCTGATTGAGATGTCCAGAAAGGCTATGTTGTTATCTCTTTCTTTTTCTACAGTGAATTGTATATTGGAATTTATGTTGTTGATGTGCGCCAGAAATTCTTCTATTTAATCTTCCCAGTGGTTCCAAATTACGAAGGTGTCGTCTACATATCGAAGCCATGTCTTGGGTTTAAGAGGGGCAGTCTCTAAACATTTTTGTTCAAAGTTTTCCATAAAGAAATTTGCAACTACTGGGATCAGGGGACTACCCATAGCTACTCCATCTATTTGTTCATAGAAGTCGTTATTGAATAAGAAATAGCTGGTGGTTAAGCAGTGTTCGAAAAGATTAGTGATATCTTGAGGAAACTTGTCAGCGATGAGGTGAATGGTCTCCTTTATAGGAACTTTAGTGAATAGAGAGACCATGTCGAAACTAACCATTATGATCGTCAGGTTGCAGAGCTATCTCTTTTAGTTTATCTAAGAAGTCCATCGAGTTTTTGTCATATATATCACTGTTGGATGTATGGGGTTTTAATAGAATAGATAAATGTCTCGCTAGGTTATAAGTTGGTGATTCTATGGCGCTGACGATCGGTCTTAGAGGTATATTGTCTTTATGGATTTTAGGTAGTCCGTAGAGTCTCTGGGTGGCAGGGCCTCGTTCTTCTGAAGTTCTTTCTTCACGTTGTCTGGAAGTGAGGAGGCTTTGATCAAGTTGTTAGTTTTACGGAGTATCCTTTTAGTTGGGTCATCTGACAGCTTACGGTAGTTCCCAGGATCCAGTAACTCGATGATTTTACGATTATATTCTTCTGTGTCTAATATAACTGTAGAGTTTCCTTTGTCTGCTGGTAGAATTATAATAGTTTCATCCGTTTTTAAGGTTTTTATAGCCTTCCTTTCTTCAATGGAGAGATTGTGTTCTGGTTTGGGAGCCTTTCTCAGAATGCGAGAGACTTCGTTGTGGATAGTTTCTGCCTTTTCCAGTGGTAATACTCCTATGGCAGATTCAACGTTAGATATTATTTCTTCCACAGGTATAGCTAGAGGTATGACAGCGAAATTGCCTCCTTTCGCTAGAAGTGAGATTTCTGCAGCTGAGAGTGGCCGGTTGCTAATATTTACTACGGTGCGTGTGGTGTCCAAGTTAGTTCTAGGAATTTGTTTAGATGTAGACTCAAATTTTTTTTTTGTGTTCTGGTGGATTGTTCTCAAGTTGACATCATGGATTGATAGGTGATCTCATCTATTTTGTTCCAGTCTTTTCGTGATAGTCTATTACTGATTAGAAGGTGAAGGTCTAGAAGATCGGTGTCTGTAACTGCGAGGTTCTTGCGTGTTGTGTGTATACGTTCCCTTAATAATGATATTTCCGTGCGATGATAAATCCTATGCGCTTGTGCAGATATTAATGTTTATTTAGTGGGACATTTATCAATCTATATAAGAGGCTATTAAATATTGCATGTTTATGTGCCAGAGGATTGAAACCCATTGATTTGATATAATTATCAGTATAATTCCCAATATTAATTTAAATATAATCATTAATCACTCATATTCAATCCAAAAAAATATATTCACTTTATTTAAAGTGATTAGTCAGGTATCTCAGAAGTCTAAGGTTCGCATGCAAATACGTTAGTCTCTACTCAAATTACTTCCAATCACTGGTGAGCTGACTCACAATGAGCAAGTGCAAAGATCGAATTAGCTACCCACTAACTGGTCATGCATGAAAGTCATCGTTTTCATAATATTGGCAAGAAATTACCTAGAATTCTCAGCGATAAAACCACTTCCGTTATTTTCGTCTGCTAGAGGAACGCATTTATGCTTGCGTCCCACAAATAATACCGTATACATTGACGTCTGCGTCACGCAATATTACGCCGATTCTCCTGTTCTTCCAGTTGAATTCTTTGGTAGACTCTATCAAATTCCTCTTCTCCGTGTACACCAAAAGCAAGATCGAAGTCTTCAAGGTCCGACATCTTGAATAAAGCAGCAAGATACGTAGCAAGGTTTCAAACTACATTGTGGTTACCATCGGTTCCCTTCGGTATTCTCACGATTCCTTACAATCTTCAGTTACCTTGTCAGGTAGCTTAGGAATTTCAACAATTATTATCGCATGAACAGATTTCTGAGTAAGCAAAATCGTATTAGGATACAACTTTCTCAGCAGAGAATGCCTTTTACGGTCTAATGCATTCATAGATTCGACCCTAAGTGTCTGACTACGGGTTGGATGACAGGTTCAATTCATAGTGGCAAACTTCAAAATTTTTCATGGTTATTCATGCCAATATTGGTCCTGGAATCCGCTCAGTCTCTTAAAAATCAATATCGAGGACCTTACCGGAAGTACTGTCAACCAGTGTGTCATTAGCTGTCCATTTTCATTATATAATGTATTTCTACATGTGACCATATATTTAGTTTTATTGATATTTACTTCCAGTCCCAATTTCTTAGTGTTATTCAATAGTGTGTGTGTGTTGGCCTTTAGTATCTCCTCGCTAATTATAATATACGTAGAGTATAAATATTATAACAAATAAAAATACCAAAATAAGGCATTTGATTGTCTTCAGTGAAAATAGGTTACAGGCAATATAGTCACTTGCCCCCTTTGTAGTTAATGTAACCAAGAAAGAAAATAATTTTGAATAATGTATATGCTAATCCTTGCAGTAAATGTTTGCAATCTTAGAATAAATGTATAAAATGCTAAAATGGTATTTATACAACTTGAATGTATTAATATACTATCCGGCCTTGACATTTTCACGACAGTGTTGCCAATATGGATATTCAGTGGGAGTGGCCGCTTTATGTGTGCGGTTAGCAGACATACAGCTGACATCTTGGCAATTTCAAAGCTTACTAGCACACTATATCTGCATCAAGAGCAGTGATTGGTTGTGGCAGACATCTACTCCCACTACAACCGCATCCTTATTGGCAGTAGAGGGCGAATTCTCCCTTTATCCCTCGTATAACCTAAACTTCAGAGCCAGAGATATGGTGGCTCGGGTATTCAGAACATGATTGTATGAGTATTTAAACTTGCTTAACTTAAATCCATGCATACATCAGTTGTATGTGTATGTATACAGGGTGCTCTAAAATTACCCTTACAAACTTCTAGGACTTGTAGAGGGGACTGTGTTGATAATATTTAAAATTGGAAACCATGTTCAGAAACTTGCTGTTCCCATGCTACAGCTGTTTGAAAACAAGCATTGCCTGAACGTACGTCACGTGTCTCAACAAGTAATAGCTTCGCGATTCATCTAAATTGAAAATTTCCCTATCGAGTATTCCAAGACTTTTTTTTTTTTTCAAAAGATGTCAAATTTTTTTGGAATTTTGAAAACTGCAAAAATTGATTGTGGAGAGTGTATCCAGGATTATTAATTCAAGTCATGATTCAGTTTCCATTTTGTTTCTTTGGTTATTAATGAGTTGAATTGTAAAACAAGTGAGGTACTGTGTTACGCCTCATAATAAATTACTTGTAATAGTGGTCATGTTAAAAACTTGTTTTCAAACTGCTGTAGCATGGAAATGCTAAGTTTCCGGACATGGTTTCCAATTCAACCCAGTCCCATCTACAAGTTCTAGAAGTTTGTAAGGAGAATTTTAGAGCACCCTGTATACGGCATTCATCTCTTGTGGAGACATAGATGCTTCCCTAGAGGTAATTTTTTCTTCTTCTTCACTTTCTGGTTTAAGCATTGGTTGCCTGTTCCATCTTCACTAATAGATCTAAGACCATCTCTTCTGACAACGTCCGATATCTCTTCTTCCTCTCGGAAAATAATGTAACATTTTCTTTGGTAATCTACTCTCTTCCATTCTTTCCACTGTTTCTTGTTATTAAATATCTTTTCTTTTATGGAGAAGATCTGAAGTTCTTCAAGAGTACCATTTTCTTATCTGGCCCATTCTATTGCACCAATTTACTCTTCTTAAAAATTTCATCTCGGCTGCTTGGATTTTACTTTCTTGTTTGGTAGTGATAATTCAAGATTTGCTCCCATATAAAAGGGCAGAGACTGCCATTGTTTTATACAATTTTAATTTTGTTTGTTTATGGTCTTTATTATGCAATGACAATTTGTTGTCTAAGCTAATTTATTTACACTTATTTCCCATAAGATGTAAGTGAATGACATGTGATAAGCACATCAGCTCAATGAGACATCTAGCAGGCAACTAAGGTATTACTTGGATGGGGAAGGTCAGTTAAATTTTGCACACAAACATTAATTTAGACTTTAGATATTCTTTTATGAGCTTGAAAATCCCAGACTCAACACTCACAGCCTGAAAGTCCTTCTGAGAGGACTTGTCCCTTGGACTTTTCCACCCTAAACTGCATCAATCCTGGCCAGGTTCGAACCTGAAATCCTTGGGACCAGAGACAAGGAACATAACCACTAGTCCACCATGACCGATAATACAAGAAGATTGCATATAAAAAACACAAACATTTAGGCTCGAATCTATGAACGCATTAGACCGTAAAAGTCGATCTCTGCTGAGAAAGTTGCATCCAAATACGTTTTTTGCGTACTCAAAAATCTGTTCATGCGATAATAATTGTTGAAATTCCTAAGCTACCTGGCGAGGTGACTTAGCAGAGAAAGGAATCGTGAGAAACCCGATGGGAACCGATGGTAACCGATGTAGTTCGAAACCTTGCCGCATACCTTGCTGTTTTATCCAAGATGTCGGACCTTGTAGACTTCGATCATGTTTTAGGTATACGCGGAGAAGAGGAATTTGATAGAATCTACCAAAGAATTCAACTGGAAGAACAGGAGAATCGGCATAATATTGCGCGACGCAGACGTCGTCGTATACGGTATTATTTTAGGGACGCAAGCGTAAATGCGTTCCTCTATAGCAGACGAAAATAACGGAAGTGGTTTTATCGCTGAGATTCTGGGTAATTTCTTGCCAATATTACGAAAATGACGACTTTCATGCTTGACCAGTTAGTGGGTAGCTAATTCGATCTTTGCTTTTGCTCACGGTGAGTCAGCTCACCAGTGATTGGAAGTAATTTGAGTAGAGACTAATGTATTTGCATACGGCCCTTAGAATACAGGAAAGTTAGTAAATATGTATATATTTAAAAATTTTACAAATATGTGTATATTTCAAAAATAATATATAAGCTATCGATTTTTTTTTTGATCCCACAACAGGCCCGGAGGCCCTTGGGGTAGTAGGAGGTTAAGGCTCCCACTTTTTCTAGACAATCGGCACTTTATGTTAGCCGGGTTGTCAGCCCTGCGTGACGGCCGCCTTTACCCCCAGAACAAGCATCTGGTACTCATTTCCGTTAGAGGCTGAATCGATACTATATAAAAATACAATGGATAACTAAAAAAGCTTATATTTTCAATCACAATTTTACATTTCATTAAGTAAGGAAAAAAAATATATTTAAAAAATCGGGGGGGGGGGAATGAAAATGAAAACTGTCATTAAAAGAAAGAATTTTCTATGAATATTTTAACGAGTTTTGACCAGCCGCATGGGCTAGTGGTCAGCGTTCCCGACTAGAGTTCATGAGGTCCAGGGTTCGATTCGCGGTCAAACCATAGGAATTTTTCCTTAAAGGGAATTATTCCTGTGGTTGCCCATGGTCTGGAATTTAGGTTAAGAACTCTACTGGCTCTTCATTATCATTTATCACACATCATATCATCGGGGTAACGTAACTCCGCCTTCCAGGTACCCCAACCTAAAAAATGGATTACAATTCTGCCAATGCCATGAAAGAAGAAGCCAGAAATGTCATAAAAGACAACCTGGTGGCATTAGACAAAAAAAAAACTAACCAATTATTGGTAAAATTCATCATCTTGATGAACAAATCTGTTTTAGGTCATGTGGCCTATGATGGTAAAGCTAACGAAGATGGTCTTGATCTTTCCCAGCAAATTGGAGAAGAAAGGATATTATTCTTTATTGAAGAAGGAAAAATATCCAGACATTAATAACATTAGTCATTTCTAGTCATTTAACCATAACTATGGAACCAGTGATGCCAACATGATTAATTTGGTTCTTAGAAACACGTATCCTCCTTAGAGCAATGTTTAGAGAAAATGACTCAATCAGTGAGTGAGCACATTAGGATATCAGAATTCACCAACCACAGATGTTTTACATCAAACCGTCTCTCTGTCTATGAATGACGAGGGTCTTGTGCGCCAGCCCTCAATTACCATGGCGTATTCTTGGAAGGACTTCCCGGCGTGCTGGTATAGACTCTTCAGTTGGGCCCTTATAAACGTCACTAAGATGGTGATGTCCGTAACAATTTTTCAGGGCCTCTACGAGTCCTCTGCATGGCCTTAGGACGGAATGCTTCGTAGGATCTCGGTGAGAGATGCTTCAAGCGAAGCAATTACCTGCGACATTTTCTTCCAACATTCGTCTATTATTGGCACAGATCATCTCAAATTGGGGATTGAAGATTTGTAAGTCGGCAGTTAGCCGAACTCCGGGCCTCGTGGAAGAATCACCCTTATGATTTCATCATTCTTTAATGTTGCGTATTTTGTCGTCAGTTCTAGAGATTTAATTTTTCAGATCATGTGTTACCGATATAAATTATACTTTAATGTCGGCAATTTTGTTTAACGTTGCACGCTGTAGCGTAGTGGTTAAGGCACTACGCTACAAGTTGGAAGGTCGAGGGTTCAAGTCCCGGTGGGGGTCAGGATTTTTAAACTGACCAAAACCTTCTGGCGGCACTATGGCCCTGGGGTCGACTCAGCCTCTAATGGAAATGAGTACCAGACGCTTGCTCTTGGGGTAAAGGCGGCCGTCACGCAGGGCTGACAACCCGGCTGACATCAAGTGCCGATTGTCTAGAAAGAGTGGGAGGCTTAACCTCCTACTACTTCAAGGGCCTCCCGAGGCCTGTAGTAGGATTACTTTACTTTACTTTACGTTATGTTCAGTACTTGTTTTTAACAATTCTTCGTTCGATGTGCTAATGTGTTTAATTTTATAATTCGATCTATTAATTAATACAAATTGGTTTAGAAACTACACTTTCAATCTTTGTGACTATTTAGGGCAAGTATTTTTTATTGGATCAATTGAGGAAGAAAATAAAAGTTAGTTCTAAATAGTAAGTTATTAGCAAGAAGTATTGCGCTATTACATTACTTGTTATGCGCTAAAGCAACGCCATTCGTACGTCCATATCCGAATTTGGTTTACAACATTCGATGTTACGTTTATTTCAGTATTTATGTTATACATTTTTTTGTATAAAAATATAACCCATGACAAATTTGCAAATTCAATAATTGGGGTGAAAGTTCTATATTAATAAGAAAGAAAAATGGAAATACTTTACAACATGTGACGCGAAAAATTGTCTAGTTCCAATCATACACCATGAGCATGTCAACAGACGCAAAGCGGTTTACACTATGGAAACACGGGATGCAGCCAACATATACAAAATATTCGAACTTTCGTTGTCAACGAACCTAACTGCTAACCTAACGCAGTTTATGTACTCTCACCTGTGAAAGACCAACCTATAAAGCTACACGTACTCTTATTAACGCACATCTACACCTGTTGAATACGCCACCTACAAAGCTAACCTAACACTATTTAAGTACTCAAACCTGTGAAAGACCAACCTAAAAGCTAACCTAATACAATTTAAGTACTCTAACCTGTGAAAGACCAACCTAAGAGCTAACCTGGCGCAATTTAAGTACTCTAATCTGTGAAAGACCAACCTAAGAGCTAACCTGATGCAATTTAAGTATTCTAGCTTGTGAAAGACCAACCTAAAAGTTAACCTAATACAATTTAAGTACTCTAACCTGTGAGAGAATGCACGCTGATTTTATTTAGTGTAAGTTAATTAGTACAGACTCTATGTTGGCTGAACTGGAACATAGATTATTCGTTAAAATTAATATGACTGCCAAGTCATGTAGTTGGATATCGTGAAAAAATTCAAATAATCGTTAGAAAACGTGTAAAAAACATTTTTTTGTTCAATGCCACCATGTTGTCATTTCGACATTCTGGTATTCTCTCCTGGCATGGCGTTATTGTAACCCACTTCTGAGGTTGGGGGCCTGGAAGGCGGAGTTACGCTGCATCGATGATATATGATAGCTGATGATGATGGTAATGATGCGCCAGGAGAGACCTTAATCCTAAACATAATGAATATGATAATGATGTTCGGGGACCGTTTGGGCCTTAATGTTTTCTGACATTTGTCTTACAGGTGAGGAAAAAACCCGAAAAAAACCATCCTAGGAAACTTGTCCTCACCGGGAATCAAACCCAGGCCCGCTGCGTGACAAGGTACCTCGAGACCACAGTGGTGGACTTGTTAAAATCATTACAGATGGCGGGAAATAATTTGAAAAATTGAACCCTACAAATAAAATTTGACAGGAGTTTATGAAGGAATTAAAAAAGTCGCGTCACATGTCGTAAAGTTTAGCTAGAAAGGAAATTGTATCTGCTAGACTGTGCGGTAGGGAAAACGGGACCTCACAAGTTCGTGTTGTAGGAGGAACCACTGAACGGAAGTGGGATGTTGTCTTAATGACAGTAATTCATATTTACTTACCAAATTATTATACAGCTTTTATTAAAAAATTGGCGCCTAACACAATGCTCTTTTGACCTGTATGGACTTAATGCTCCACAGAAAGTAAGAAAACGCTGTATTATTTTTAATTCTCCAGCAAGGGCGTAGCTTACTTATTTTCTTACGCACAAAATAAATATTCTACTGGAATATGTTTGACGTTTTAACAACTCTAGATTTACTTTAAATCGGCCGCCGTGGTTATGCTCCTTGCCTCTAGTTCCGAGCGTCGCGGGTTCAAACCCGGCCGCTGTCGATGAATTTTTAGGACGGAAAAATCCAAGGAGCAAGTCCTTCGGGAGGGACTTTAAATCATCTGAAAATTTTCAGACTCGTAAAAAATCCTTAAGTCTGAATAAAAAGGCCTCTAAGCAAAATTTACCGACATCAATGTCCTACTAATACCTTAGTTGCCTGCTCGATGTCTCATTGGGTCGGTGTGTTGACCGCATGTCATCCATGAAATCTATGAGCAAATATGTCTGTCCAACGGATCTGTGCCCCCTTAAGATATGCAAACTACAGATCAGCCGCTGAGTCTCGCCCCTAACATTTAGGTTGTACGAGGGGTAAAACGAGTAACTTGTCCTCTACTGACCATAAGGAAATAGTTGAAATGGGAGTGAACGTCTGCCACAACCAATCACTGCTCTTGACGCCGCAAGTAAAGTTTGAAATTGCTGCGATGTTTGTCACCTGTATTTCTGCTGACCATGTTTTCGTGAATTTATTAGAATTGTGAATTTTCGAGAACAGTGTGTTTTGTAGTGGTAAATGAGAAATCTCATGTTTGTTTCATTTTCAATTTCACATAATAAAATGATCATTTATTTCTAATGTTTACGTTCTCCATAAACAGAAAGTACCATGATTTTATGTTCCGCGTGGTACATAAAGTGGCCCCTCCCACTGAATATCCATATCGGCAACACTATCGTGAAAACGTCAGGACTGGAGACTCAGCGGCTGGACTATAAAGCCTATTTCCTTTTCTGCCTCGGCAAATCATTTCCCTCCCTGCATTCCTACCTCTCTCTTGCAATTGCACTCCAGTGTTGTCAACTCAACTCCAACCTTGCATTATTCAGTTTTCAAGAGCCATGACACTGGGGGAAATTTGGCAACATCCCTACTTGATAAGTTACCTGTGGCTGCCATTTGACGTAGGGGGAGGGGAGTGCGGTGAAATGGTATGAGTATAGACGTGTACTTTTCTATGAACGATGTCAGCGCTGTAGGGCACAGGTCCGTTGGTCCGAGTATACAGGGTGATTACAAATGATTGGAGCGATTTCATGATTTTATGGTAGCTGTAGTATTCGACATATTTTCACGAACTTTTACAGATACATAGAGCAACTTCCCAGGTTTTTTTTGAGATGTTACAGGTGCTCCATATGCTCCCCCTTGGTGATTCTGCAGATATCAAGTCTGTAATCAAGTTCGTCCCATACTCGACGTAACATGTCCCTATTAATTTGTTCAAAGGCATTGATTATGCGAGCTCGCAGTTCTGGTAAGTCTACTGGTAAAGGAGGCACAAACACTGAATCTTTCACATACCCCCAAACAAAAAAATCGCACGGCGTCAAATCGGGGGAGCGTGGAGGCCATGACAACAATTTCTGATCATTCTCTCCACTGCGACTGATCCATCGGTTTGGCAATCTCATGTTTAAAAATTCACGAACATCGTGATGGAAGTGTGGTGGAGCACCATCCTGCTGGTAGATGAAGGTCTCACTGTCGGTCGTCAGCTGCGGCATGAGCCAATTTTCCAGCATGTCCAGGTACACGTGTCCTGTAACGTTCTGCTCGCAGAAGAAAAAAGGGCCATAAACTTTGAACTGAGAAACCGCACAGAACACACTAACTTTTGGGGAGTCGCGAATGTGCTGCACAATAACGCGGGGATTTTCTGTGCCCCAGATTCGCACATTGTGTTTGTTCACTTTGCCATTCACAAAGAATGTTGCTTCGTCACTGAAGACAAGTTTCTCACAAAAACCATCCTCATCCATAAACTGCTGCATTTGTGTACAAAATTCAAACCGACTCACTTTGTCAATGGGCGTAAGGGCTTGTAGAAATTGCAAGTGGTAAGGTTTATGCTTCAATCTTTTCCGCAAGATCTTCCAAACGGTCGGTTGTGGAATGTTCAGCTCTCTGCTCGCTTTTCGTGTTGATTTCTGTGGGCTACGTGTGAAACTCATCCGCACACTCTCAACCTTTTCTTCACTCACTGAAGGACGACCCGTTGATTTCCTTTTACAGAGGCATCCTGGTAGCTTTAAATTGCGCATACCATCGCCGAATGGAGTTGGCACTCGGTGCATCTTTCTCGAACTTCGTTCTGAAGTGTCGTTGCACAGTTATCACAGATTGAGTTGAATGAAATTCAAGCACAACATATGCTTTCTCCTCGCCTGTCGCCATCTTTGATAACTGCTGCGCTCTCTCGGTTTAAAGCTGAAACACGGCTGCGAGAGAAAACAAAAAAAAACCTTATGAGTTTTTATACATAACTTTAAAGTTCTGTGAAGATATGTCAAATAAGATCGCTACAATAAAATCATGAAATCGCTCCAATCATTTGTAATCACCGTGTACTTGTCTAATGCTACGGTTTATTATACAGCGTGTCGCGCCCGACGTGACGCGAATTCGCGTTTCGCTCGGCGTGAGGCTGGTTTCGCATGGAGCGTATACGCTACAGCGCATATGTTTATGTAATTGTCGCCAGATGGCACCACATATATGGAAAATCAAAATGACCAACGTTAATAATAAATTTCCAAATGTGTTTACAAAAAACTAATGTATACAAACCTGTCCCTGCATAACCTAATAAAATAAATTACATACATACTATTTAGTAAACTATAAACTAATCTGATGTACACTAAACTGACCCATCGGAATCTAACAAAATGAAGTGATTGAACATTTATTTCTTAAAGTATGGTTTGGAATTAAATGCAAATGTTGGTCATTCACACATATGTCCTGCCATCTGGTAGATTTAACATTATGAGCGTTCACGTATGCCAACTTCAATTCTAATAAAGAACTTTGAAAATAAATTGAGAGGAAAAGTCATAATTTGTCTACATAGATAAACATATTAAAATTCTTCATAAAAAAAGTTTCACGAGTCGTTGCAAAACGATTAAAATAGTTCGAAATATTAGTAAAGACAGTAAAAGTTCCTAGAGCAACAGCATCATATGAATGTTGTATGGAAAATTATAGAATAAATGATTCTTTAGTTCTTAAATAAACATATCGTTGATGAATATACCAAATTTTAGAATTCTTCAGATTTTCGTCTGAGCAGTTTTATCAGGTTTTGAATTTAATAGAAGACGAAATTTATGCACATCCATATCCCCGAGATACAATATTTACAGCTTTTATTTATCTCTTGACTAAGTTGAAGCCACAATAACTTTTTTCTGTACATCTCTGTACTCCTTCATGCTCATATTGTATAAAACATGTATAGAACTCGATGATTTGCAACAAAACTATCTAACTTTCGTCGTTAAAATTGGAAAGTTATAAAACAAATGCTGTATTTGCGACATTTTGTTGTAAAATCTTAGTTTGTTTTTAGCAATTACACCAATGAGTACGGGTAATATTTTCTATATTCTTTGTTTGCGCTGGCAAATTGCGTCCTGGATTCAAGAGATTCCAAAACACGACGCGACATGTCAGCGCAAATTTTTTTGCGCCAGCAATTTGCGTTGTAGATAAACCACCTCCATTTAAATACATGGGGAGCAATTTTTGCGCTGGCGCGTTGCGTCGTAGATAAACCACAGCATAAGAACGATGTCAGCGCATAGGTCCGTTGGTCCGAGTATATATACATAATTCTTCTGTACGTGTGTTTGTCACTGAACTCCTCCTAAACGACTGGATCGATTTTGATGAAATTGTGTGTGCTCTGATTGGGTCCCTCAATGATTTAGATTCACAATTGGGCCCTCTAAAACCATTAGGTGTAGGAGTTCACCTGAAGTGGAAATTTATAAATCCCTCTAGCGGTTACATTTTTCGATGTTTCACAAGAAACTCAGTATATCCTATTAAAATAAACCGAGGTATGTGTTATCCAAAAATGAGCCAAATCCGACAATAGAAGTGGAGGTTTACCTGAAATCCGAAATTAAAAACTGTCTAAACGACTGGACCGATTTTGATTAATTTTGTGTGTGTTTGAGTTGGTCCCTGGATGGTTTAGATTCTCAATTGGATCCTCTAAACCATTAGGTGTAAGAGTTCACCTGAAGTGAAAATTTAAAAATCACTGAAGCGGTCACAATTTTTCGATGTTTCACAATGAAATTCAGTATATCGTATTAAAATAAACCGAGGTAGGTGTTATTCAAAAATGAGCAAAATCCGACAATTAGGAATGGATGTTTTACCTGAAATTCGAAATTAAAAACTGACTAGCAATCACTATGTTTAGATCGTCTCAGTGTATACCATACAGTTTAATTAAGCTTTAATATTTCATTTATTTAGGCGTAGCAACACACGCCGGGTATTAGCTAGTTAATTTATATTAGTGGTCGCCCAGCGGTCGAAATTCAACCACAATTAATTAAATTTTTAAGTTTGTCACAAATACGTCATTACGTATTAATTTTCGATTTATTTTAAAAATACGAACGATAGGAAAAATGTGGTATAGCTTGAATAAGCCATATTTAAAAAAACAATAACGCGTCGTTTGACATTTGTATACTATTTACACTATTTGCATTTGCCCTATTGTTATGTGTACGGGAATATATATCCCTTCTTCTTTGTCTCTCACTCCGACCCGTCAATGTCCTATGTCGAGGCATAGTGGAAATAGGTGCTAATATCTAAATAAAATTTTAAAAAATATGCAATGAAATTACTGAAAACAAGATTAGACTTGGTTTAATTTAAATTTAAATAATACAATGTACTCACTTTTTTTAAGCCACTAATTATAAATACGCGAGAGTAAGTCAATTCACATTGCTGCTGCACAATTTTCTTTTTGCAACAATGTATTTTTAGATTAGATTACATTAGATTAGATTAGATTTATTTAGCCTGGTGGAGTTAAGGCCATGTGGCCTTCTCTTCCACCCACCAGGACAAACATGTATTACATCAGAATATAACAATTTGAATTAACTCTAATATTAAATACTAAATAAACATTTGATCAAAAAGATAATATCTATTATATTACGATCTAATTGCAACCAGTTAATGTTAGTTGAAATTAAGACTAAAACTAATAATAAAATGTATACAAGCAAAACATATTAAATTGTCCCTGTCTAATAATGTACATAAAAACAAAGAAAAAATGTGATATAGAAAACTAATTTTACGATTAAACAATATTTAAAACAAAGCAAAAGAAAATATTTGTTAATCTTAATATTATTTTAATAAATAATTGAATTTATGAACGTAAACAAATTAATGAGTAGTACACAAATTCCTTAGAGACAATTTATTTTATTTTAATTTAATTTATTTTTACCGGTAAACACATATTATATATATATATACACATTTTATTTTTCTGCTCTCCTTTTCTATATGAACTTTAATATTATGCCAAATACCACACTCCTCCGTGCGCGGAATCTGCTTAAAAAGGAGTACAACGTTTTTTCTTCACGTATTAATATATATAGATATGTCGTATATTTTGAACAAGGAAATCTAGAATAATGTTGAAAGGCTGGAAGAGAGAGGGAGAGAGTAGACAGAGTGATGTATCCTCCCTCTCCCCAACCTGTCAACTCATCCAACTTGCATCAATGAAGGACTTCCTTCTTAAGCCTAACCGCAGGATACAGCTCATTGGAACGTTCCCTCACCCTTCCTGCGATATTTTCAACATCGCCATCCCATCTTCCAGGTACACATACAAAATCAAAATTATAACATTTTAATGTTTACGCTCAATTGAAAAAGCCAGACTGAAAAGTGATAAGAGCGATATAACAGGGTGCAGCATTACTCAGTTAAACGGTAATACTAACAAACTATTTGTCCTTTTTCTCTAGCGTAAGTTATTAGTACGGCTCGGAAATTGAGGTAAAAATCTCTTTTTTTCATTTTATATATAAAGAAGTGGCCCAACTAAATATACAGTAAAACTTTCCCAAAGCGGAATCGCATGGGGCCAATATTGTTTCCTCATTAGACAAAATCCCGCATTATAAAAAATGAAAACGTATTAATTATCTTAGATTATAGATTACCGTATATGTCTTTTTACGAACCTTGGATTAATTGTAGTTCCTCTGCCTTTGAAAAGTGAAGTATAGTATGTATGAGCGACTTCGATGTTAACGCGCGAAAAAAAAGTCCCGTTTCGTGAAAGTTAAAAATGTCTCTTAGGCGCGTATCCTGAAATTAAAGTATGCAGTTTCGGTTTTCGTTCACTAACTACACTTTCGTCCACATCATTTGATTCTCCGCAAATTTCATCCCACACTACATTGTGTCGTCTTTTAAAACTGTCCAGCCAACCTGAAGATGCCTTGAAATCGTTATTTCCTAGGGATTTGGCAACAACAGGAACTTGACTTTGGAGCATCGGTCCGGAAATACGGAGAGTTATCTTCAATCACTTTCACTTGTTTGTTTAATGATCGGTCTCAGAACATAAACTAATTTAAGATTTTACAATGCAGTTGTTATTTGTAAGACAGGTATCTGTATTTCTCATAACGAGCGTGCAGTGAGGCCGAAATAAAATTTTAAGTACAAGAATAATCTGTAATTCACCCGCCGCGGCGGCAGGAATAATTCCTTATTGTTTTTTGGCCTAACAGTAATTCAATGAAGTGAAAACTAATTTATTTCTCTGTCTCTCCGCTTTATATATTTTTTTCATGAATTGTGTAGAAATATCCTTCAGTGGACATATTTCGTTTTATGCAAAATAAATACACGTAAAATTACTATTATTTCGCCGGGACCAATAAATGTGTTCACATTGGACAGATTTCCACATTATTCACGTTCCGGATTAAACAAGTTTTTCTGTATACCCATCCATCCATCCATCCAAAGTAATTCTGCCCGAGGGGAGGTCTTTCACTGCAATCATAGCATTTCCATGCTATGCTTTGCAGCTTTACTAGGGCATTTTTGGTGTGGTAGCTTTCCGTTGCTTTCCACACCGGTGAAGGATGATGATGATGATGATGGCTGAATGATTTTCGGGGACCGTTGGGCCCTAAGCTTCCTGACATTTGTCTTACAGGTGAGGAAAAAAACCGAAAAAACCTCACCCAGGAGCCTGTCCCGGATTAAACAAGTTTTACTGTATACCCATCCATCCATAGTAATTCTGCCCGAGGGCAGGTCTTTCACTGCAATCATATCATTTCCATGCTATACTTTGAGCTATACTAGGGCATTTTTGGTGTGGTAGCTTCCCGTTGCTTTCCACACCGGTGAAGGATGATGATGATGGCTGAATGATTTTCGGGGACCGTTGGGCCCTAAGCTTCCTGACATTTGTCTTACAGATGAGGAAAAAACCTTACCCTGGAGCCTGTCCCGACCGGGAATCGAACCCGGGCCTTCTGCGTGACAAGGCAGCACGCTACCTCGAGACCAAGCGGTAGACATATATATATATATATATATCCATATTATAATACAATTTTTGACATTGAGCAATGCAAGCCTAATATGACATGAAAAAAATCCTTTTTTTTCTTTGATATAATATATCGGGTGTCTATAAAATTCCAGTATATTTTTTACTTCTAGTTGAGAGATCGCATTTATTTTACAGGTACCAGAATGTTGACAGTAGAAGAACGGATTGCAGTTGTCGGGCAGTTAAGAGGTCACACGTACCGGCAGGTGAGGGAGGACTTTCAAAGATGATGTTGGAAAACAGCCCCAACGCAACAGAATATCCAAATGCTGGTGAAAAAATTTACGCGTACGGGTCCGTAGCAGATGAACAGCGGTCAGAATGTGCCACGCACATCCCAATAGACGGTGGATACTATCCACAAAGCCATCGAGTGGATGGACGTGTGACCTCATGCACGCCCGACAACTGCCATCCGTTCTTTTACTGTAAACATTCTGGTACCTGCAAAATAAATGCGATCTCCTAGAAGTCAAAAATATACTGGGACTTTATAGACACCCTGTATGTATATATATATATATATATATATATATATATATATATATATATATATATGAAAAGAAACAAATGCCTGAGTCGGGATTTGAACCCGAGTTTCTAAACTTTGTACATTTTAACCATCTGAGCTACTCAGGAATCCTATTACAAACATTTACATATGGATGTATATTTTATATATATATATATATATATATATATATATATATATATATATATAACCGCTGTGGTCTCGAGGTAGCGTGCTGCCTTGTCACGCAGCGGGTCCGGGTTCGATTCCCGGTCGGGACAGGCTCCTGGATGAGGTTCTTTTCAGGGTTTTTCCTCACCTATAAGACAAATATCAATAGGACGCCCATTTACGAGATGGGAAGTTCATTAAATCCCACTTGATCTGAAAACAGATCAAAAGGCCTAATTTCATGAAGAATAAGAAGAAGAAGATGTAAACAGCTATGTTTGAAAACAAGTCAGAAACGCGTAGTTACGTTTCATTTTCATATTCATTGCAACTTGATCATATTATTTATTGCCATAGCATCGCAATATTGTAAGAATACACCGTAGTGGAGAAAAAAATGAAACACGTCAAACTTTATATTATAACCAACATTATAGGTTATTAATTTATTTTTTAGTAACAACTCAGTAAAATAATTATTTAAAAACACAATTATTGAACACACAATTATCACATGCGTATTTCTAAGGAATCTGTTCATTATTTACTATATTCAACGTATTTGTTGGATGTCAGTCACTGCAAAATAATGCTCAGACCTGTTCAGAATATTAAAAAGGAGGAGCTTTGTTTATCACAAAAGCAGGAGCTGGTAAAGAGAATTCGATAAAGAGCTAGGTGAAACACAACTGTTATTGGTTGTAAAACAAAAATCGTTGAATCGTGATTGGTCATTGAATCCCATTTGGGGCATGAGTTAAATAGTCCCACAAAATATGCTAATTCAGTTGGAACTCGTTAAAAGACGTATTCTATCTAACTTATCAACTTCCTTCTCCATAGCAACAATTGTTTTATAAGAATGCTAGCTAACATCCGGCGTGCTCTGCGTCGTCTAAATAAATTAAATATTGAGGGTTTATTAATAATATGGTATATACTGCGCCAAACCAAACATGGTGGCTCCATCCATAGTAATTCTGCCCGAAGGCAGGTCCTTCACTGCAATCATAGCATTTTCATGCTATGCTTGCAGCTTTACTAGGGAATGGTGTAGGTGTGGTAGCTTCCCGTTGCTTTCCACACCGGTGAAGGATGATGATGATAATGATAAGGATGATGGTCATATGATTTCGGGGACCGTTTGGGCCTTAAAGTTTTCCTGACATTTGTCTTACAGGTGAGGAAAAACCCCGATAAAAACCTCACCCAGGAAAACTGACATGGTGGCTGCTAGAGTAAATTTTTAATTTCAAAATTCCAGGTAAACCCCCACTTCTAAACGGTCGGATTTAGCTGGTTTTTTGATAATACATACCTCAGCTTATTTTAATGGGATATTCCAAGTTTTGTTGTGAAACATTGAACCTTGTGTTCGCTAGAGCGATTTTTAAATTTTCGTGTGAGGTGAACTTCTACACCTAATGATTTTAGAACATAAAAGATAGCGGCTAAATACTCGCTGCATCTGAAAACCTGTATATACAAATTGTCACGAAGATCGGTTGAACGATTCTATAAGAAATGTATTATAAAAATACTAAATCTATGTATAGATTTGTTGGTTTTGTAAATTATTTTTCTGCAGAAAACATCTCCAACTTTAGACAATTGATCATATTTTGGAGGGGAAGTACGTTAGTTAATTATATCGTTAAATAAACAAGTGATTGTGATGTGCCACTTAAAACTATGTCTAACACATTTTTAAGTTGATGATTCGTACAGAGATGACCCATAAACATAAAGAACTTGAGGCTCAGCTGACAATCACCTTTATATTAAACGTCTCTTCGTCGTTCGATAAGTTTTGATTATTACTGAGAAAACAAAATTATTTTTATTTTCAAAAACTTCAGATACTAGACCATGATTTTATCGTGATGTTTAAGAATAGCTCTTTTAGTTTTACAGAATCCTCTTAAATACGAAATGAGTATCGTATACTTAAAGGGTTACAGCACATATTAGTAAGTCCTAAAATGACCCTAAAATAAATATATTTTCAAATACGAACCAAGTTTACCAATCTGAAAATTTACTTAATATCTCCAGAGGTCCGGGTTCAAATCCCGCCCAGGTATTTATTTTTCTTATCTTTGGGTCCCTCGATGGTTTAGATTCACAATTGGACCATCTACAACCATTAGGTGTAGGAGTTCACCTGACGTGAACATTTAAAAATCGCTCTTTCGGTCACATTTTTCGATGTTTCACAACGAAACTCTTCTTCTTCTTCTTCTTTACTTCACGGGCTAGGCATAAATTGCCTGTTCCGCCTCACAGTTGTTCTGTCCATCTTTTCACTGGCTTTCCTACATTCTTGAACCTCTTGGCTTGTAGTTGAATGCTGCTCGTCGCCCATTAAATCCGTCCGGCTAAACACTGAAAGAGATGAGTTTGGATTTTTTTTTTTACATGGTCGGTTACCAGCCCAGACGCACAACCACCTTCCTAGTGGATAGGGGATTTATTTCAGAGTTTCCTTATCCTAGACGAGTTGCTAACCAAAGCTTTGGAGTCCCATCTACCCTTGGCTTGCAGGTTTCCTCTTCCTCCTTCTTTACCGTTGAGAACAATTTTCTTCATCCGCTTCTGAAGCTCGGTATATCTTATTAAAATAAACTGATGTAGGCACTGTCCAAAAATGAGCGAAATCCGACAATTAGAAGTGGACGTTTACTTGGAACTCGAAATTTAAAATTGCCTAAACGACTGGACCGATTTTGATGAATTTTTTTGTGTGTGTTTGAGTGGGTTCCTGGATGGTTTAGATTCCCAATTGGATTCGGTAGGTGGCGCTGCGATCGGGTTACAGGATTTCTTTTATGTCAGATGTGTAGTCATATGCATTATCGACATATTCCGCACAACAACGTGACGTCATCATGCACGCTTCTTGGGCCCCAACAGATGGCTGTGAAAGATTTTCTTGTAAACTTATTTAATAATATCTAATTACGTCTTAATTAGTGAACTTTATGGAAAAAAGTAACATATTTTTATCGTCCAGCTATGACACGAGATTGAACGTTCGGACAAGATGTTTGCCGGTTACCCTAGTAGTAGTATAATTTCTAATTTGAATTCTTTGGTAAATAAACGAAGAAAGAATGCATCCACTTTATATTTGTCATATATGCGATTAAAGGGATCCGGAAGGCCCAAATCACTAATATTAAAATGCCTAAAGTGCATATTTTCTCACGATCTGTGAAGAGTTACTTCAAAATTTTAGATGTTTAAAAATATTTGTGCAAAATTTAATGAAGGGATATTTAGATTAGAACCGATCAATAACCTTAAAACAATTCTTAACGAAAAAGTAGTGCTGATTTTGAAAATCGCCATAGAAATCTCTTATCACGCCAGGTTAAAAATATATAAACACATTAAAATGTCACATACATAGTTTCAGATAAAATTTAAGGTACATTAGTAATTACGTTGGCGTTCGTCATTTCGTATACAAACTATAAGAGTTAACTACGATTTTTTTTCGGAGAAATGAATGGTTGTGCGTTTCAAAAACCTAAACCGATGAAACATTTTGATTTTCTTTTTAATTCAGAGATCAAAATCAGCAATAATTCTCTAGTTGTATGACTTACGGAAAATTAGGACTTTTTCGTCTTACAAAACGTTTAAGGATTAATATTATTATTATTATTATTATTATTGATATTCGTATATATATATATATATGGTATGATAAGAAAAATAAATGCCTGGACGGGATTCGAACCCGGATCTCTGAGTCTGTACCTCAGCGTGATATCCATTACACTACCAGGCGAATCCAATTCAAACACTTATTTTTCTTATATATGTATCATACTCTCCATTATTACTAGATGTCGCGAAAACACTGTCTTCACTGCCATCTAGTAGCTGACTATATCAAGTAAGCAAATTAAAGAGAATATTTATTTTACTTTATAGCAGTGACGCTTTATCGATGTTATAATTAAATGTTTAACATTGAGCAATGCAAGCTTAATATGGTATGATAAGAAAAATAAATGCCTTGAACGGGATTCGAACCCGGATCTCTGAGTCTGTATCCATTACACTACCAGGCGAATCCAATTCAAACACTTATTTTTCTTATATATGTATTATACTCTCCATTATTACTAGATGTCGCGAGAACACTGTCTTCACTGCCATCTAGTAGCTGACTATATCAAGTAAGCAAATTAAAGAGAATATTTATTTTACTTTATAGCAGTGACGCTTTATCGATGTTATAATTAAATGTTTAACATTGAGCAATGCAAGCTTAATATGGTATGATAAGAAAAATAAATGCCTGGACGGGATATATATATATATATATATATATATATATATATATATATATATATAATTCTTCTGTATGTATGTTTGTCACTTTACTCCTAACGACTGGATTGATTTTGATGGGATTTTGTGTGTGTGTGTGTGTGTGTGTGTGTGTGTGTGTGTCTGATTGGATCTCTCGATGATTTAGATTCACAATTGAAACCTCTAAAACCGTTAGGAGTAGGAGTTCAGCTGAAGAAAATTTTAAAAACAGCTCCGGCAGTCAAATTATCTATGTTTTACAACGAAACTCAGTATATCCTATTAAAATAAACCGAGGTAGGTATTATCAAAAAATGACCGAAATCCGACAATTAGAAATGGAGGTTTACCTGAAATCCGAAATTAAAAACTGCCTAGATGACATTTTGATGAAATGTTCTGTGTGTTTGAGTGGGTCTCTGAATATTTTAGATTCACAATTGGACCCTCTAAAACCATTAGATGTAGGAGTTCACCTGAAGCGAAATTTTGAAAATGGCTCTAGCAGTCACAATTATTGGTGTTTCACAACGAAACTCAGTATATCTTATTAAAATAGACCGAGGTAGGCATTATCAAAAAATGAACGAAATCCGACAATTAGAAGTGGACTTTTACCTGAAATCCGAAAGTAAAAACTGACTAGCAACCATCATGTTTGGTTCGCCTCAGCGTATGCCATAACAATTTAATTAACCTCTAATATTTAATTTATTTAGGCGTAACAACGCACGCCGGGCATTAGCTAGTTGCAAATATATTGATTTTATTCATAATACACTGAATTATTTGGTTTCTATTTTTATTACTGATTTAAATTTGCGTGCGGGATTTGAAATCAAGTCATAAATATCGATAATAGTGTACAGAACATAACAGTGTCCACAATGTTGAAGGAAGTTTATTGGTGTGTAATGAGTGCGGTCTCGTGACGGGGGGAGGAACAATTTCGAGGGATTGCAGCGACTTCCCGGAAATGGCCGATCCACTTTCATTCCAGGAAGCTGCGAGAGAGAGCCATCAAGTAACATTTCATAAAGTCTAGGGTTTGATATCGTCATAGCGCTCGTATACAGGATGTCTGAAACCACCTGTATCTTGTAGACAGGGGAACTGAAGAGCAGTTTTTCTTATTTTTACGATAAAAATATGCTTATTCCTAGTGGAATTAAAAAAAAAACGTTTTTGTCGTACTTACAGCAATGGCGACCATGATTGAAAGTTCAACTTCCTACATTTCGGGGTTGCCAACATAAATGACTATATTGTAATAAAATAACTATACTGTAATATTAGATATTACAAAACGCGTGTGGGAAATAAAACCACTGCCCTCTATGCATACTACATGTTATGTATATACAAACAAATATCCAAATTTAGTGTTAATATACATTATACGAAACTTATCACTGCATCTTAAATGAATTGAACTTTATTTGAAACAATATAAAACAGTAAATACGTACTTGCCGCCATTTTATCACTAATATTGGTCTCACGGCCTCCTGCAGTTTCAACTAATAAACACTGACCAGACTAATATATTGACTTAGGCTTTCACGGCCGGAGTTACTATGATGATCTTGTAGAAGATTTCCGGGCTGTTGGCCGTGGTCTACGTTTCGCCATTTATAAATAGAGCAGGTAGTCGACAAAATTGCAGTTTCAGTACTTTGTACCTTCTTCAGACGAATTTGATCATGATTACAAATTCATTTATTATTATATAATAAAGTCCACCGCTGTGGTCTCGAGGTAGCGTGCTGCCTTGTCACGCAGTGGACCCGGGTTCGATCCCGATCGGGGCAGTTTTTCTGGATGAGGTTTTCATCGGGGTTTTTCCTCACCTGTAAGACAAATGTCAGGAAAACTTTAAGGCTCAAACGGTCCCCGAAATCATATGGCTATCATCATCATACTTCACCGGTGTGGAAAGCGACTGGAAGCTACCACTCCTACAATTCCCTAGTAAAGCTGCATAGTATGAAAATGCTATGATTGCAGTGAAGGACCTGCCCTCGGGCAGAATTACTATGGATGGATTATATAATAACAAAATTAATTTGTTATCATGATGAAATTCATCTGAAGAAGGTACATAGTACTGAAACAGCTGTTACGAATTTGTATTTTAATAAATATGAAAATCATATGAAACTCTAAGTTTTATTTTTATTTAATTAACATAAAAATTGATTTTCATCAAGTAAACACCAAATCAATTGATTACCCAATGAATTTATCGTCCTTTTTCTGGCAGAATCAGTAACTCTGTTATTATAGGTAAATATGTATGTATATATATATATATATGTATATATGTATATATATATATATTTAAGAATATTGCGTACACATGTGAAAGAAGGTATGGATTTTCTGGTAAAATAAATTATGTAGCATTGAAGGATGAGTTTAAGTGTCAATATTACATAATTTTAGATTATAGTTTAACTTAAATTCACTATATCTCAAAAACACAATTTGGGATAATGTCTAAGATATATATAACATGAGTACATAACATTATAAATTATTCTTGCAGGAGGTGTATGTTGCTCAAATATAAAAGGTATAGTCCAGTTAATGTAACTTTCTCCAAGTCTAGATGCAGCAAAATATAATTTAGGTTGGTAATGCTCCATTCTATGAAATGTACTAAATGTTAGAAAAGGTTTCTTTTTTCTTTTTACTCCATGGCACGATGAACCTAGAAGTCTCATGGCTGATGATAGAATTAGTGTCCTAAGTTTTGATGACCTTTTTTGATAAAGGATGTCAGGTTGGTTTTAGGTTTGGATCAAGGATTCATTTGGGTAAATTGTGGTAGAGCTGTTAATTTTCTTCTCAGGGGTCAGATGATAGTATACAGGAGATGCTTCGTAAAAATAAATCTTTAGATAGAAGAAATAATTCAAATATATTCTAAATTTGAATATCCAAGAACACTAAGTAAACTTTAGTGATAATATTCTCACCATATATTATGTAAATCAATTCTTCTTATTAAATATCTTTGATTATTTTTATTTAAATATTCACTTTTCTCTATCCATGAATCAGAGAGATTATTAAATTTTTCTTGAGGAGCAATTTTTGATTCCACTCAGAATAAAAGTTGACACCAGAATGATTAATTTAACATGTCTTAATATGAAGTTCATTATTACGTCATATGACATTGTTCTTAATTTATATTGGTAAATGATTAGGCCTATATTTAATATAATATTAATATGAATGGTTATATAAGAAAGATAGGTGCTTTAATTCCAATCAGAATTTAGTTTGCTTTTATTTATGAGAGTATAAAATTATTCAGATTTTATGTTTAAAGTTTAAATAGAATTATTTTAGAATTTTGACAACAATGAGTTAAGAAAATTTCTAATAGCATTATTAAGAAAACCTTTATCATAAGTAATGCCATGAGTGATTTCCAATGTATCTAGAGGATTTGCAAATCAAGAGTGGCATTTGTTAGGACTATTTAACGAATAAAATTAATCTGTTTACTCATAAATCATTATTTAAATATTGTTATTTTAAAATATTTATATATTTAATGTAAATGGCGATGTTTGAAAACAAATGAGAAATGTTTGGTTATGCTTGTTTTGTTCATCCACTGCAACTAGATCATGTTATTTATTGCCAAATAGGATCACAATATTGTAAGAATGCACCCTAGTGGAGAAAAATGGAATACATCAAACTGTATATTATATCCAACATTATACGTTATTAATTAATTTTTTAGTAAACACTCAGTAAAATAGTTGAATGCAGGCTTTCACGGCCGGTAATCATAATGTTGAGTGATTCTGGGGCTTTGTGGCCATGGTCCATTACTGGTGTTCCTACCAGACGTTTCTTCTCCCTCAGCTGTGGAGGGTATCTTCAGTGGCGAGTACTTCTAGGTGTTGTTTCCTGGTCGGAGGCTCGACTGTGTCTACCAGGAAATAACACGTAGAACTACTCGCCACTGAAGATGCCCTCCGCAGCTGAGGGAGAAACATCTAGTAGGAACACCAGTAATGGACCACGGCCACATAGCCCAGAATCACACAACATTATAACTCACTGGGCACACAGGAATGAACTAGAAGTTAACATAAGCAAAACTAAGATTATTAAATTTAGACGAGGAGAAAACGTAAATAGGGATGACAAATTCAAGTATGGAAATGCCCAACTAGAATTAGCCAACTGCTACAAGTATCTCGGTCTAATGTTGCAAGTCACAGGAAAATCATTCACCAAGCACATCCAGGAAAGATGCAACTCAGCAATAAAGGCCACATTTGACATTCAAAATGTCGAAAAGCTCTCAATCGAAACAGCTATAAGACTATTTCATATTAAGATATCACTAATAGCGTGCTATGGCAATCACCACATTCTGGACTCGGTTAACCATAGCAAATCTGAAAAGACTGGAAATGGTCTAAATTGCCTACCTCCGGAGAGTACTTAGAGTTTCAAGGTCAACGAGCTTCCGACTCATATACCATCTAACCAAGACTGACTTCTTCATCAGAGAAATAGCGTTAAAATATAACCTGCCACACACCCTGGCCTATGAAGCACACATAAGAGAGAGAGAGAAGAAAAAGCAGAGGATATAGACCGCGGATTCTTCCTGACCTCAGCGATGAATACCGAAGAATGGAAGGAACCAAACTTCTCCCTAAGACACATGTTCACGAGGACCGCCACACATGGATTCCACTACAGAGTATGTACCATAAAAGGGTTCCACTTCGCATTGAACCAGTGCCTCTGCAAGCTATGCGACCAAAAATGTCAACAATACCACCTTATTGACTGCATAGAAAGAAGAAAACCTATAACATTCTATGCAGACGACAATAATTTTCAGTAATTGTATTATAATGTACACAGTGTGTTTAATAAATCTTTATAACATTATAACTCAGTAAAATCATTATTTAATAACACAGTTATTGAACACATAATTATCAAATGTGTAGTTCAAAGGAATCTGTAATTATTTGCTACATTCAACGTATTTGTTTGTGAGTCAGTCACTACAGAATAATGCTGTGACCTGTTCAGAGTATTAAAAAGTAGGAGTTTTCTTTATTATGATAAACAGAAGTAGATAAATATTGAGGTGAAACACGACTGTGATTGTAAAACAAAATTAATTGAAACGTGATTGGTCATTGAATCCCATTTAGGGCATGAGTTAAATAGTCTAGTAAAATACTTTTATTATTGTCATGAGATTTTATTAGACAATAACTAGCAATTAAATATTTAGGTATTTATTCTAAGTTAAAATTTAGGTATAAAAAGAAGTTTAAAATGTATAAGACTATTTATTAACTTTAATTTTATTATTTAGGCAATATTAAAATCCTGCTTTATGGCTTATGAGCCATAAGCTTGCTGATACAGATGTATACCATTTACAGAGGTGGACAATTATCCAATCAGTATAGGAGTCAAGGGGTCAGCATAACAAATTCAACTTGTTTTCTCAACCTGGAACCATTACTTAAATCCCTCATGTTGCTGATTGGGCACCGGTCCCATACTGCTTGTTATTCCATGAGGACTGAAATCAGCGCATGTCCTGTAGCTCTGCACCAAGCCATGATCCCTTAATCTGGTCAGCTACAAGACAGGATAAAGTTCTAATCTTAGTCATTTTACAATTCGTGGATTTATCATAAGTAATGCCACGAGTGATTTCCAATTATCTAGAGAATTAGGAAATCAAGAGTGGCATTTGTTACAACTATTTAACGAATAAAATTAAGCTGTTTACTCACAAATCATTGTTTAACTGTAGTTATTTTAAAATATTTATATATTTAATATAAACGGCGATGTTTGAAACAAATCAGAAATGTGAGGTTATGTTCATTCACTGCTGCTTGATCATATTATTTATTGCCAAATAAGATTGCAGTATTGTATGAGTGCACCCAAGTGGAGAAATAATGAAACACATCAAACTATATATCATAATCAACATTACGAGTTATTCATTTTTTTTTAGTAAACAACTCAGTAAAATCAAGGAATCTTTTCATTATTTGCTATATTCAATGTATTTGTTGGAGAAAAATAATGCTTTGACCTGTTCAGAACATAAACAGGAGGAGCTTTTTTATCACAAAAGCAGGAGCTGATAAGAGAAATCGATAAGAGCGAGCGAGGTGAAACATGACTGTCATTGGTTGTAAAACAACATTCATTAAAACGTGATTGGTCATTGACAGCTTTTGTGGCATGAGTTAAATAGTCATTATAAATAAATAAATATTTTTCATTTAATTTATTAGTTATAATACAAATTAAAGTTTAAAAAAGTATAGTTATATTTTATTTATTTATTTAATTCACAATATAATTTAAGGCCGGTGTTCAAGAACCAAGCTTTCTGTGAAGAGCAATTCTCAGCTCCTCTCTCCGTGGTTAATTATGTGGGTCATGCAGAACCTACTCTAATTGGCTCACTCTCACTCAACATCATGTGCTAACAAATATTTATTTTTTTAATTTCCAGGAACAATTGAAAGATAAGAACCTCTCAAACTTGCGGAAGACGGAAATGGCATGGCCTAGAGAGTTTGGTTCTTGAATACTGGCCTAAATGTTGTATGACTTTAATGACATTATTATTTTCTATACTCAGGGACTAGATCTATGATGCATTTGAGTTAAATACTTGTTTATTTATAGGCTTGACACTGATAAAAATGGAATTAAAAGTATTGATCCCTAAAACTGCTTATAAGTCATCTTTAGGGAGTGGATTTTTTTAGGTTCTAAAAGTTAAGATTTCAACATAGTATAGTGATAAAATTAATTTAATAAGTCTTTATATCCAATCAATTAATTTTATTTATAATATAACTTCTAAAAATGTTTCTCAATTATTTTTGTGTGGGATAGAGCATGCCATTAAATCTTTAGAGAATGAGGAAGGCTTACAACTCAATGGTATTAATAAGCTGTTGGTTTATGCTGATGATGTAGTATTGTTGGCCAATAGCGAGGAGATTCTAAAGGACAATACGCACACACTATTGAGTAACACTAAGAAATTAGGACTGGAAGTAAATATCAATAAAACTAAATATATGGTCACACATAGAAATTCATCATATAATGGAAATGGACAGCTAATGACAAATGAGGGAAATTTTGAGGAAGTGGCTGAATTCAAATACTTAGGAACAATAATCACAAATAGGAATGAGATGCACAAAGAAATTAAACATAGGCTCAATTCTGGAAATGCATGCTATTATGCATTGCAGAGACTCTTGATGTCCCAACTCTTTTCAAAAAACTTTAAACTGAAAATATATAAAGCTATTATTCTACCAGTTATATTGTATGGGTGCGAAACATGGACTCTTACTTTAAGGGAGGAAAGGAGATTACAAGTATTTGAGAATAAAGTACTTAGGAAAACTTTTGGACCAAAGAGAGATGAAGAGACAGGTGAATGGAGAAGACTACATAACAATGAACTACATGGTCTTTATAGGAAGCCAGATGTAATAAGAACAGTTAAGTCTCGTAGACTGCGATGGGCAGGACATGTTGCACGTATGGGGAATAAGAAACTTGCATGGAAGCTTCTTGTAAGAAAGCCAGAGGGAAAACACCCAGTTGGTAGACCAAGAATGAGGTGGGAGAATAACATTAACTATGATTTGAGGGAAGTAGATTATACAGGGAAAGATTGGAAAGCATTAGCTCAGGATAGGGATGTATGGAGAGCTTATGTCCGCGCGACCATGAACTACGGGTTCGATAGTGCCAGTGAGTAAGTAAGTAAAGGATCTAGCAATATTACATTTATATTACATGCACATGTTCTATTTACACTTTTTTTTAACTTAAAAGTAAGATGTGTGATATAAATGTAATATTGCTAGATCCCACATAAAATTATTTAGAAACATTTTTGTAAGTTATATTATAAAAAATTCAGTTGATGGGATATAAAGACTTGTTAAATAAATTTTATCACTATACTATGTTGCAATCTTAACTTTTAGTACATACAAATCTGCTCCCTAGTCATCATTCATTAGAGCACTAGAATAACATTTAGCACTGCAGAGGTGTACTACTACAAGCCCATATTTATGGATATTGTACTCAATTTACGAATTTTAAATAAATTACTAACTGAAAAAGCACATCATTCAGACATTATTTAATAGGCCTTATGGTTAGGTAACAGCATCAATATGACATCATCGACAACATTTTTAATTATATTTGAAGAAAAAATGCCAAGACTGGGGATTGAACCCAGGACCTTTGGTTTTGTACGTCAATGCTCTACCAACTGAGCTATCCTAAGCGCTCCAATCCTGCGTTCAAACCCCAGTCTAAGTGTATATTTTTATGATGTTTTTATTATTAATTTAACACTTCTCACTGAAGCGAAAATTTTTCTCTTCAAATATCATTTATCCTTCAGTGAGAAGTGTTAAATTAATAATAAAATCATCAATAGAAGCCCTACTGGCTTTATAAAGTAGTATTAAATTCCCAATTAATGTCTTCTTAACTAAGAAGCCGCCATATGCAAAGATAAGAAGCAAAGGTTTCAAAGCATTTGGCGCGAGGGAATTACAATGTATATAAGAGAAAAATTTGTGTCTAGATCGGTGACTCGCCTCGGTAGCTCATTGGTAGAGCATTTGGCCCGAAAAGCCAAAGGTTCTGGGTTCGAGTCTCGGTCTGGGCGAAAATTTTTCTCTTCAAATATAATTTGCCTTTCAGTGAGAAGTGTTAAATTTATAATAAAACATTAATAATCATTTTTAATATTCATTACACTTAATTGCGAGGCCTTAAAGAAACAAGGATTTGTTATTGATTCTTTATGAATTTTTAAATTAAATTAAATTCTTTGTTCAAATACCATTGGTTTTTGTGTTTGCAGTATGCAAATATACGAATTGGTCCTGTTGTAAAGAAGGATGTTATGAAAGCTTCTACTATGTTGGAGCACGATAGTCAGTAAGTATTTCTTTAATAAAATTCCTAACACTATGAAGCAATTCACAATTTATTTAAGTGATTTCTACATCTCACCTCAATAAACTCCGTGATTTTCGCAGGACCGGTTTCAAAAGCTGTTGCTTTCATTTTGGCTGAGGATGGATGTGGCAGCTTTGAAACCGGTCCTGTGTGAATAACAGAGTTTTATGAGGTGAGATGTAAAGTTATTTCCAATTCAATTATATAAAAAGTATTTCTTTGTACATATAACAAAATGGATCATTCCAAACAAAACAGTAGGTTGCAAAAACTGACCCTTCCAGAATTGGTTCATTTTTTTGTTTACTAGTTCTGCACAAGTAAAAATAATATTATCCAGTGCTATTACTTTATACTTCTTCTTTTCCGCCCTTCAATAGAGAGTTAAAGTTTAATGTCACTTTTATACACATATAGAGTCCATAATTTTTCTTGCCCTTATGTATTTGTGTCCATGTGTCCACCGCTGTGGTCTCGAGGTAGCGTGCGGCCTTGTCATGCAGCAGGCCCGGGTTCGATCCCCGGTCGGGGCAGTTTTTCTGGGTGAGGTTTTTATCGGGGTTTTTCCTCACCTGTAAGACAAATGTCAGGAAAACTTTAAGGTGCAAACGGTCCCCGAAATCATATGGCCATCATTATCACCATCATCATCATCATCATCCTTCACCGGTGTGGAAAGCAACGGGAAGCTACCACACCTAAAATTCCCTAGTAAAGCTGCAAGCATAACATGAAATGCTATGATTGCAGTGAAGAACCTGCTTCGGGCAGAATTACTATGGATGGGATGGATATGTATTTGTTAAAATCAATATGCCTGCCACATCTTAATGTCGTTCAATATCATGAAAAAATATTAAAATAATCATTAGAAAACATGTAAAAACCATTGTAATGGTGGAAATAATTTGAAAAATGAAACCCTAAGAATAAAATTTGACAGAAGTTTATGAAGTTATTTAAAAAGTCATGTCACATGTTGTAAAGTTTAGCCAAATTTTGAGAAAAGAGGAGAGTTTTAATCAGCAAAATGAGTTCTATGTCAAAACAAATGTGTATAGATATTTACAGTATTGATCCTGACTAGAGGTCATCTCTATGACTGAATGCCTTTTGCCAAACTTTGGCCAGTGGTAGAGGGTAAAAAGAGGCACCCACAATTGACTCCTTGAAGCATGTTGTGTGAAGCAGTGGCAAATTTCTCATTTTAGTCCATGAATTCTGAAATAGAAGAAAGGCCCAAAATATTTAGAGCATGTGTCCATGCACAAGGGAAAATTTTAAAACTGATTATGCTGAGTGTGTGAAACTTATTGAAATTCAATACACTAGTCTATCTATAGTGTTCTGCCTGAGGGCAGGTCTTTCACTGCAATCATAGCATTTTCATGCTATGCTTTGCAGCATTATTAAGGAATTATAGGTGTGGTAGCTTCCCGTTGCCTTCCACACCGGTGAATAATGATGATGATAATTATGGCCAGATGATTTTTGGGGACTGTTGGGCCCTAAATTGGCCACGGTGGACTAGTTGTTATGCTCCTTGTCTCTGGTTCCTGGGTTGTGGGTTCAAACCTGGCTGCAGTCGATGGATATTTTTTGGTATTGAAAAATCCAAGGAGCATGTCCTCTGGGAGGGACTTTAAGCCGTGGATCCCAAGTCTAAAGATACTTAAGCGTGAATAAAGAGGCCTCTAAACAAAATTTACCGACATCAATGTCCTAGTAATACCTTAGTTGCCTGTTAGATGTCTCATTGGGTTGGTATGTTGACCGCATGCAATCCATGACATCTACGAGCAAATAAGGTAACTAAAAATTAACATAGTCTAATAACTCCTTATAAAGGAGAGGCTATGGCTCAACAATGGGCTATGCCATTATAGAATAGTTTGGCTGTAAGCTTCCTGACAATTGTCCTACAGGTGAGGAAATACCCCAAAAAGAACCTCACCTAGGAGCCTGTCTTGATTGGCAATTGAACCTGGGCCTGCTGTGAGACAAAGCAGCGCACTCCTCGAGACCCCAAAAATTATATGAAAATATCGTTTCTGAGATTTTGTTTAAAAAAATTTTATCATTATATATTGACAGAGTCCACCACTGTGGTCTCGAGGTAGCATGCTGTCTTGTCACGCAGCGGGCCTGGGTTCAATACCCGATTGGGACAGTCTCCTGGGTGAGGTTTTTTTCGGGGTTTTTCCTCACTTGTAAGACATGTCAAGAAGCTTAGAGCCCAATGGTCCCTGAAAATCATCTGGCCATCATCATCATCACCATCGCCGTCCTTCACCGGTGTGGAAAGCAATGGAAAGCTACCTCACCTATAATTCCCCAGTAAAGCTGCAAAGCATGAAAATGCTATGATTGCAGTGAAAGACCTGCCCTCGGGCAGAATTACTATGGATGGATATTGACAGACTAGGTATACTTAAGTGTGCAAATTTACTTCTTAGGTGCAAAATATTAATTTTCAGTAGAAAATATTTTCCTCTTCTAACTTCAAGATCCGTCTTACAAAATAATCAGTTAGTTGTTGTGCACTATAGCAAGCATTTTCATTATTCTATGCATACTGTACAATTAAAAAATGCAAAGTAACAGAAAATATGTATGTATGTAGCTAATGCTCTGGAGTTAATAACAAAGCTATTCTCCTTCTTGCTTCACAATACTTGGATGTCATTTTTTTGATAATTTTGAAGAAGTACACAGTTTGTTAAATGTTCTCTATTCATTTCCACACCTTGAGAACACAATATACACTCAGGCGAAGATGTTTTCCTAAGCAGCCATGTCCTGTAGTAAGCCTCAGTATAGCAACTGCAGATTTTTGTGGTAGTTCTGGAATTAAAGATGGATTTTCTAACAGTATTTTTATATTTCTGTTTAATACTTTTTCAATTAAATTGGAATTATAATTGTCATTAAATTTTTTCTTTATAATTCTTTTAACTGATTCATAAGAAAATGCATTTGTTACTTCCTGCTTAATTTTACATTCTTTTTTTTTTTTTTTGCAAGCATATCAGCTCTTTCATTTCCACAATGGACTGGAATCCATTGTAAGACTGACTATATGTTTACCAAATTTCTTAATAGTCTGAATCATATTTTGTGTTTCTAATATTTTTTCCATTTTTGGATAAATGATTAAAGCTGTGGCCTGAATCGCGGCTTTGGAATCTGATATAATGATATTTTTGCAATATTGTAGCCAATTAAAAATGTTAATTAAGCGAGAGATTAATAGCTTCATCATCAAAATTAGTACTTCTTCCAGCATGTTTATAAAAGGAGAAGAATTGGCATGTTCCACCTGTTCCTGCTTCACTCTCATCTATATAGATGTGTGCCCAGTTTTCAGAAGAGACAGAAAATATTGTTCTTTCCTAAATTACATTCTTCCTTTCACTAGTCTGAGGCTCTATGAGTATAGCTGAAGTTAGGCATAAAAATGATTTAATTTTAGGAAGTGATATTTTGAGGTTATTTTTATTATATGATTTTTTTAGTCTGATCATCTTACCTCGATATTAATGTTGATTTGTTCTTGAATATGTTTCAAAACAATTCTGTTTTATCGTCAGCTTGTCCAGATTGGTTTGATTTATGTTGCACAACCTGGATGTCGATGTCAGCTCCATCCTGTGGTTGGCCAAAGAACCTCCAAACAAGGTCACGCTCGATCGGTATATAAAAATTCATAACTCTGTTTTTGTTCTTCTGAATATAAATTTTTTCCCAAATAGTCAGCTCTTTTGTATTTTCTAACTGTTTTAATAATTTAGTGTTTGATTTTATATTATGTTTTTCAGACCAAACATGAGCAGCAACTGCAGATTTTTCTATTTCCCCATTTTTAATATTTCTTATGTGTTATTTGGTTCTAATTTTTAGGTTTCTTTTTGTTTTTCCTATATATATCTTTTCACAACCCATGCATTCAATTTGAAAATACCGACGGAGCGTGACCTTGCTTGGAGGTTCTTTGGCCAACCACAGGATGGAGTTGACATTAACATCCAGGTTGTGCAACATAAATCAAACCAGTCTGGACAAGCTGACGATAAAACAGAATTGTTTTGAAACATGTTCAAGAACAAATCAACATTAATATTGAGGTAAGATGATCAGACTAAAAAAATAATATAATTAAAAATGATTACTTTTTTTTCCAGATACGCTACTATTTTAGCCTTTGACGTTAAAGTAGAAAGAGATGCGCAGGAGCTGGCCGATGTATTAGGTGTAAAGATATTTCAAGCAGATATTATTTATCATTTATTTGATAAATTTATGGCGTATCGAGAAGAACTGAAACAGAAGAAACGAGAGGAGTTTAAACACATAGCTGTCTTCCCCTGCAAGCTCAAAATATTACCACAGGTAAGAAACTTTGTTTACTTGTGAGTAAAGCCCGGATTCTTGGATTTGAACTATTTTTTATTTTTTTTTACTTGCTGTTACTTTTAAACACTGGCCAATAATGGTGCATTTTGGTTCATGTAACACTTCAAAGAGAAAATATTGCATTTCATTCTGCGATGTATTGCTTTAAAATAAATTATTAAAGAAATTGTTGCATTTTAGAACCGAACTAAAAAACAATCTTGCAATATCTCCCATTTTGTAGATTATATTTCTATATTCCATCTTAAGTAGATTTATATTAATTTGAACTTAAACCAAAAACTTAAGAAATCTATTTTAGTAAATTTAATAAGAAACTAATACAGAGTTTATAAAATAAAAGTCCAGGACATGTAATTTCAAATAATTCTCCCTCAATTAAATTAATATTGAGAAATTAAGCTATTACTATGATAGAAATAAGTAAATTAATGAACACAATTTAAATTATTATAAATCAATGGTAAAGAGAAAAAATTTTGCCTGAACCGGGAATTGAACCCCGAACCTTTAGCTTTCTGTACTAATGCTCTGTCCACTGAGCTAATTCAGGCTTCATTCCCATCCAAGCAGAAATCCTTCCTTTACCTTACTCTACTGGTCCCACATTCAATTGTAATGAATCTCATACACAATGAATGGCTTCTACATTAAGGGCCGCATGCAAATACATTAGTCTAGACTTGCTCAGGTAGCTTAGTTGGTAGAGCACTTGGTCTAGAGAACCAAGGGTCCCGGTCTGAGCGTAAATTTTTCTCTTCAAATATGAACATTAGTCTCTACTCAAATTACTTCCAATCACTGGTGAGCTGACTCACCGTGAGCAATTTCTGAGATCGAATTAACGGCCAACTTACCGGTCATGCATGAAAGTTGACTTTTTCGTAATATTGGCAACAAATTACCCAGAATTCTCAGCGATAAAACCACTTCCGTTATTTTCGTCTGCTATAGAGGAACGCATTTACGCTTGCGTCCCGCAAATAATACCGTATACAACGACGTCTGTATCGTGCAATATTACGCCGAGTCTCCTGTTCTTCCAGTTGAATTTTTTGGTAGACTCTATCAAATTCCTCTTCTCCGCGTATACCGAAAACATGATTGAAGTCTTCGAGGTTCGACATCTTGGATAAAGCTGCAAAGGTTTCAAACTACATCGGTTCCCTTCGGGATTTTCACGATAAGTTTCTATCTTGAGCTATGATCTTAAGGTACCTCGTCAGGTAGCTTACAATTATTATCGCATGAATAGATTTCTGAGTAAGCAAAATGTATTTGGATAAAACTTTCTCAGCAGAGAACACCTATTACTGTCTAATGCGTTCAAACATTCGACCCTAAGAAGACATGAATTGGCTCCACACAGCTATAGCATTATTTATTAAATTATTATTGAGAAGATAAAGCTATCATTATGATAGAAATAAGTAAATTAATGAACACAATTAAATTATTGTAAATCAATGGTAAAGAGAAAAATGTTTACTTATTTTAGGAATTCTCACTATGAGGTATATTCATTAAGGTAGAATATTTTTATCACTCACCTCATATTGTTCTTCTTATTTGATTAGATGGAACAGAAACTATGTTCCGAAACTAGTTTATAATCAAATAAGAAGAAACAATATGAGGTGAGTGATAAAAATATTCTACCTTAAGAAAATTTTTGCCTGAACAGGGAATTGAACCCCGAACCTTTAGCTTTCCTTGCTAATGCTGTGTCCACTGAACTAATTCAGTGGACAGAGCGTTAGCATGGAAAGCTAAAGGTATAATATAAAATAGAGTACCTAAGATCTCAGTCTTCCTCAACATTGGATGTGGTACAATTCACAATCTGAAGATGAAACATATGCTTCGAAAGTACTCCAAACCCACATCCAATGTTGAGGAAGATTGAGATCTATTTTTATATTATAAATATTACATAGTGACCTCAATGGTGTTTCGTCATGAATTTTAAAAGTATCA
>JASPKZ010000193.1:0-69843 GCA_030220185.1 Diploptera punctata | reverse complement strand
CGTAATCAGGGAGATGAGCGAGTGAGATAGAGAGTTTTGACTTTTTTAAAACAGGAGGCACTGGAGTTGGGCTTTGCTGAATTCGTTACTAGCCATGATTACAGAGTGCAGGCGAGCTCTAATCTGCCCTAATTGCTAATTATGCAAATCACGGGAAGAAGCGGTACAATAGGCCCGTCGACTTCATCCAGTGCCGTTAGTTCTGACTGAGCATCATCAACTAATACCGACAATTGGGATTTCCTTCGCTCTATAACTTAGTGATCCACTTGTTCTGCTTTATTTTACCGCTTCGTTCAATGCAACATCATTCTAAGCACCAGATGTTTGTATTGGATATAACCATTATTTTTAATGAATGGTTATTTTTCAAATTAGGATATACGTTTAAATAGTTGCTCTCTAGAGAATTTCTCTTTAAAATTAGATAATGAACATTTAAGCTACCTGTTGAATAAAACATGTCCATTTCCATTACCGGAAAGTTGAAATAAAGGGTCTTAGGAGATTCTTAGGGTATAATAATAATAATAATAATAATAATAATAATAATAATAATAATAATAATAATAATAACAGTCGGCCGCGGTAGACTAGTGGTTATATTCCTTGCCTCTGGTCCCGAGAATCGCGGGTTTAACACCGGACGGCGTCAACTGATTTTTTTCTTAGGATGTAAAAATCCTAGTAGAAGTCTCCTCCGGGAGGGACTTTATTCCGTGAGCCCCGAGTCTGAAGATTTTCATGATCATAAAATAACCTTAAGCCTGAATAAAGAGGGCTCTAAGCAAAACTTACCGACCTTCTTCATCGTATGTAATACATTAGTTGCCTACTAGATGTCTCATTGGGTCTACGTATATGTTGACCGCATACTATTCATTACATCTTTAGGGAAATAAGTGCAACTAAATTAACTTGGTCCAGTAATCCCTAACAAAGGAGAGGTTAAAGTCAATAATTGGACTGTTACGTCATTGTAGATAGAATAATGATGAAAATAATAACAGTAATAATAATATGTTTTATTTATTCTGGCAGATATAAGGCCACAAGGCATTCTCTTCTACTCAAGCAGCACAAATATATAAATACACACACACACACATATGTATATATATATATATATATATATATATATATAATAACCTACTATTGGATTAAAATGCATCGAACATTGCAATGTAAATTTCATTTTATACGACAAACATAATAATAATAATAATTATTATATTATTATTATTATTATTATTATATGAAAATAATAATGATAACAACATTGTAAATAATAATAATAATAATAATAATATTGAAAACAATAATAATAATAATATTGGAAATAACAATAATAATAATAATATTGAAAATAATAATAATAATAATGAGTATTTGAGAATACATTTTTAGGAATATTTTTGGAGCAAAGAGATATGATCAGATACGAAAATGTAAAAGACTACATAACAAAGAGCTACATGATCATTGATCATTGTTGGAAACCAGATACGAGTATAATAAGAAGATTTAAGTCTCGTAGATTGCGATGGGCAGAAGAAATGGCAGGAATGGGGATTGAAAAAGGGCGCGGAATGTTTTTGTAGGAAAACCAGAGGGAAAATGCCCAGTTCGTAGACGAGAATGAGGTGGGAGAATAACATTGATTTGAGGGAAGTAGATTATACAGGATAAGATTGTAAAACATTAGCCCAAGATAGGGATTTGTGGAGAGCTTATGTCCTATTTGCCAATATATTAGTTTATAATAATTAATAATAATAATAATAATAAACTGCATTAATACAGTAAATCATAGAGTAGTAGGAGGTTAAGACTCCCACCTTTCTAGATAGCACTGATCAACATCTTATGAGTACCAATAGTTGTACTTAATGCAGTTTTTTATCGTGTTTTCAAATATGTATTCGGAATTTCACCATCACCCACAGTTTTTTATTTCAATTTCAATTAATGGGTTTAAATAATTATTTTTTAATAAACGTTTTTACGTCCATTTGACCATTGTAAAATAGAACCAAATGAGCTAACTCAGGAGATTTCAGCTATGGAAAGAGATATTAAGGCAAATGAAATCCTAATATGCTGGCCAATTATGTTGGACCATCAAGAGGGATGCTCAACAGGCGAAATATAGCAGAAAATCCGTCATTTCTTACTTTCTAGGTAAGTCCGAATGTTCGAATATTGTGTAGTTACGAATGTAGAGAATGTTAAAGTGTTTGAAATTACAAATTCCTGTCTCTCGGAAACCTTGCGTGATGGAGAAAAACCGATATCATGATTGAATTCAGGAGAAAACGTACTATCAGGATGACATATTTTTCTTTCTGAGACAAAAAAAAAAGAGTTTATTTTTTGTTGCTCAGTGTAAACGTCACGAGATATCAGGTTGGATTGTCAGTCCAACGTGACAGCTCCTTTATACCAAGAAAGAGCTTCTGGTACTTATTTCAGTTAGAGGCTGAGTCGACTCTAGGGTCATTGTGCAGCCAGTATGATTAAGGTTAATTTTAAAATCTTTAACATACTGGAATACATTCCCGGACTTTCCGACTTGTAGCGTACTTCCTTAACCAGGTACGCTACAATGTAGTACTCTCTGATAATGTAGTTGGATTCTTTTATCATTCGTATCTGGTTTCCAGGTTCACAGATTCACACCTGGAAGAGATTGGTCGATTTCAGGGCATAAAATTCGATCCCCGGTCGGGACAAGTTTTCTTCACTCGGGCCATAAGGTAGCACGACCTATCGGGATTGGGATTTGAACTACGGACTATATATATATATACGTTTTTGACCACACAGGACGTGGAGGGCCTCCCCGAATGAATGATCAGATAAATACCATGGCCTCTTCTGATACAACACAACATTAAGACAAAACGCACCATTCACACGCACATTCATACTAAACATAGCGAATATGATAATGACGATTATGATGGCCAGATGATGTTCGGGGACCGTCTAGGCCTCAAAGTTTCAGGAAACTTGTCCCGACCGGGTATAGAACCTGGCCCGCTGCGAACGAGGCAAAAACGTTACCCCGAGAGACTAAAGTGGTTTATTGGCATCAATCTGTTAAATGTATGGAGCTATGGTGAGGTCAGTAAATGCACTATGGTAGTGAGATTTGCGGTTTTCAAAGAACGGAAATACTAAATAAGGTATATACGCATTTTCTAAAATATATTACAGGACTTAGTAAGGTCGTTTCTAACTGTGGAATTTTATATCAATTTGGGTCATACCAGGACGACATAAACTGCAAAATTCGTGTAGTCAAATATTGGTTGCGGATAGTCCAAGGTGAACAAATAATGCTCAGAGCAATTTGTTACGACCACCAAATTAGAAACATAGATGTGGAATTCTGGACAGACGAGGTTAGGAGAGAACTCCAAAAGATTGGGATGGGTTGGGTATGAGAAAAAGGGACTGAAAATCGCAAGAACGTGTGGAGAAAAATAAGGAGGAGGTACTTCGATATAAACCAACAAGATATTTTCGCAGAATGTACGGGAAAACGCTCACTGTTTTTACAAAGAGACCTAAAACATGTTTGGGGAAAAAAATCTTATATATTCAATCTAGGATTTAAAGAGAGATCAGGGCTTGCTTAGTTTAGGCTAGGGGCACGGAAATTTCTAAAAAGTAGCAACAATCACGAAATGCGAATATGTCCAATGTGCGGGAGCTTTGAAGACGAGATACATATATTAGGAAAATGTAACGATTTAGAATATTGGAGGCGTCAGTTATTATCGGAAGGATTTCTAATTCAAATCGTGAAAGATTGGCAGCATGCTACGAGTTAATGATAAATCCAGAAAATTGGATAAACTTGGGTAAAGTTCTGGACAAAACGGGGAAAATAAGAACAACACTCATTCATAAATAAATACATGTTATCAAAATGCAATACCATTAATTCTTAATAATTCTACATAATTAATGTATAATGTTATTGTATTATTATATAAAATTGTAATATTATTGTGTTTTCTTTATGTAATTTTAATATTATTGTTTTCTTTTTGTTATTTCTTTATACTATTACCAAATATTATATTATTGTAACGGACTGTCAACAGCACGTACGGCTTACTGCCCGTGCGACCCATATTTGTTAATAACATTGTATGTATCTTACTTGTAGTCTAATAAAGTCCTATTACTACTAGATTTAATGTCAGGAAAATGAAAGAAATTAAGCTAATTCTATTCTAACTGACGTAAGAGTATAAACAAAATAAAATAACATTTTAGCTTCAGATAGTAGGACTCTGCTTTTTTTTTTCTTCAAAACATTTATATACCATCATCATCATCATCTATGCAAATATTAGGCCATGTGGCCTGTTACGGTCTCAAAGTGGAGTTTTCCATCCAGCGCTTTTTTTGACGTCCCAGCGATCTTTTGCCTAGGATGCTACAACGAAGCATGACTTTTGGAATTCTGAGATGGCATTCTTTGAAGATGGGCTTTCAAGTTGTTCTGGTAGTTTTGTATATGATGGAGAATGGGTTCTACCTCCAACTCTTCCATAATTTCCTCATTTCTTTTATGGTCCCACTTTATATAGCCTGTTGTACGGCGCATAAATCGCATATCATTTGCTGTTATTAGGCTTTCATCTCTTCTTCGTATTGTTCATGTTTCACTACCATATCTTAATACTGGTCTTGCGAGAACCTTATAAAGCCATAATCTTGTATTCTTCTATACTAAAGATGGTTTCATCATAGTTAATTATCCCCGTTGTTTTTATGTTATTCTCTTTGATATATCAGCTTCATCTTGAAATGTTATATTATAACCCAAATAATTAAATGCATTTACTCGTTCTAAAATTTCATCGTCCAAAATAATTTCGCTAGGTAGAGGGTATTTCCCACAAAAGTTCATCACTTTAGTTTTTTTGTATTGATTTTCATATTGTACCTTATTTGTAATTATTAAAATGGTGTATAGAATACAGAATATCTGTTTCTGTTGGAGCTATTAATACCAAATCATCTGCAAAAAGCAGGGAGTCTATTTTTAGGTTTCTATTAATTTGAATAGAACCGTGTTTCATCTGTCGCCCATCTTGAAGTATTGTATCCATGTATATGATAAAGAGCAAGGGCGAGAGGCCACATCCTTGTCTTACGCCCCTATTTATTTCGGTCCATTCTGTTTGCGTGATATTAATTCAAACTGAAATCAGATTTGTTTTATATATACAGTACACATTTAAAATATGCTGTTGTGGTATATTTTTGTCAGCTAAAATGTCCAACAATTTATTCCTGTTGGTTTTGTCAAAGGCTTTTTGAAGTCCACAAAAGCTAAGTGTGTTTCTACATTGACAAATATACATATATAGGTTTCAGTACTTTTAACACAAAATATGGAGATTGTATCTTTAATTCCATTCAATTAACGCAGTTTAACCTCTCCAATTTAATACCGCTATCACTCTCCACTCCTCTTCAATCCCTCTTGATACCATTTCATCCCCACTCATTGATTTCATAAACCCTTCACTTCAACTCATGTTTGGTAAAAATAGTCTGGTTTAACAAACTACAGGCGTTTGAAATATGTGGATAGTGACCTAATTGGGGCACACTCATTTACTTCCTCGTGACTCCGAGTCTGTACCAACTTAGGGAAGACTAGGGACAAAAGTAGGGCTTTAGTCTCTCCTCGAAGCCTTGGGACCAGCCCAAATATGGTGGTATTAGTCATATGTGTGAGTGCTTGATATGTTTTCATCTAGGAACAATATAACAGACTACATATCACCATAGAGTAGATTTCATCTGATTTATTCCATAAAACAAAGAATGGGTAATACAATCAACCTAAAATAAGGTTGTCGTCTGAAGAAACCAAACCCCATATTTATTAAGAATATATATAGTCCACCGCTGTGGTCTCGAGGTAGCGTGCTGCCTTGTCACGCAGCGGGTCCGGGTTCGATTCCCGATCGGGACTGGCTCCTGGGTGCGGTTTTTCGGGGTTTTTCCTCACCTATATGACAAATGTCAGGAAGCTTAGGGCTCAACGGTCCCCGAAAATCATCCGGCCATCATCATCATCCCTCACCGGTGTGGAGAGTAACGGTAAGTTACTATACCTAAAATTCCCTAGTAAAACTGCAAAGCATAACATGAAAATGATATTATTGCAGTGAACGATCAGCCCTCGGGCAGAATAACTGTGGATGGATATACAGTTTTCTTATTCAATACCACCAGTTTGTCATTTCGACTTTTCTGGTATTCTCTCCTAGCACTGGAATATTGTAACTCTCTTCTGAGGATTGGACGCCTCGAACGCGGGGTTACGCTGTCCTAATGATATGAGATGACGATGTTAATGATGCGCCAGGAGAAGCTCTAATCCTAACGTAATCTAATTATGTGAATATGATAATGATTATAATATCTCAAGATTACCCAGAAAAGCTTTGGAATGGATTCCACTTGGGAAAGGAAAGACAGTTCGATGTAGATTTAAATGGATGGATGATATCAGAAGATGTATGAGGGTGATAGGTCTGGAAGAACTAGCATGGGAAGGTGAAGAAGAATGGAGAAAAGAACATCATCATCATCAAAAACAACAAGAATTAAACCCAATGGCCTGTTCCAATCTCATTATAGGTCGAATTGGTCCTTCCATCTCTTCAATGGTCTTCCCAACAATCTTCTCCCTTTTGGTTTATAATTATACATTCTTCTTGGTATGCGCTGTTCATTCATTCGTAATACGTGCTGAAGATAAGCATTTTGATAGTATGTATTCTTTCACAGAGAATTAAATATATTAGGTTCTGTTCTTATATCTTCGTTTTCTTTTTATAGGTCCTTTGGTATCCTGCTGTTGCTCTCAACATCTTCATTTCTGCAGCCTCTAATTGTTTACTATCTACCTTTCTTAATGTCAAGGTTTCACATTCATAGATAAGAGATTGGAACTGCCAATACTTTATAAAATTTAAAATAGTTTATTTTCTAATTTTATTCAATAAAGTACGTTTAATTGTGCCACATAAAAAGAAGATAAACATTTAAAACGCTTTGTGTACAGGAAGATGTTTTGATACATTGTAAACCTGTTTATAAACAAATAAATGATAATGATGGCCAGATGATTTTCGAAAACCGTTTGGGCTTAAAGTTTCCTGGCATTTGTCTTACAGGTGAGAAAAACCCCGGAGAAAAATCTCACCCATGAAACTTGTCCCTGCCGGGAATCGAACCTGGACCCACTGCGGGACAAGAGAGCACGCTACCTCGGAACCACAGCAGTGGAAATTAGAATCTAATCTAATCTACGTGAAACACATGGAAAAATAATATATGTTATTACAAAGTTTACTTCTCAACAGAAACTTTCGTGTGCAGCCTGTATGTGTTAATGTAAAAACTTCATGCTAGTTTACAGACAATGCTTTTACATAATCTCACTAATTGTAATCAGTTACAGGAGGTTGTAATTAACACTTGGTTGTAGAGAACTTTCAACGTTACACAAGCCACTGTATTTTAAACATAATAATTGTAGAAGGTGGAATTGGAAAATGTATTTTTTGCACTATGAACTAATATTGTATACTTACTCTAATTGTTTATGTGCACCGTAATTTTACATTCCCGCATACAATCATGGCTGCTATGAAAACAAAATAAATCTCAATACTTTAAAAATGACCAAAAGCACTAGTGCGGTAAGTAAAAACATTTATTTTGAAATATTGATAATGTTAATGCAATTTGTATTAATTTCGGTATTAATTCATCACATCCAGCTTTCCACACCTCTTCTATTTAATCATCACTGCACACATCGTCTAAAACTTTCTCTATAATCAGAAATAAATCCCAAATAAAATTGGTTTTACAGTTTTAACAAAAGTAAGATGGCGATATGATCAACAATACTTGTTATTTCTCCATAGCAACACATATAGCCGATTCACTTTCTGCAATCTAACATTTATCTTCAATTATATGTATTAATATTTTAGCTAATATCTTAATTACTAAAATAAATACACATAGTGCAAAAAATAGTATGCAATACTCATGTGGTAAACACATAACGGAATTTCGAAAATTTAAAAAACCCGGCGCAAGCGCCTCGCTTTTTTTTTTACTTTTCTTCCATCCGTATCAAGTGTTTATCACACTCGAAACGCAATATACTATTTAGGGGTCGGTTTCACCAACAGAGGTAACTATTACGCCAGTATAAGCTATGTATTATATATGGGGAAAACTGGCGTAATACAGTTACCTCTGTTGGTGAAACTGGCCCTTAATGAATCATATAACTACCTTACTGGCACTATCGAACCCGTATGGCTGCGTGGACCAATGCTTTCGAAAATCCTGTATAATATAGGGCCTATATTCACATTTCCAAATCATGGTTCATGTTATTCTCATATCCTACTCTTGTCCTACCTATAGAACGCTTTCACTGAAAACTTTAGTTTAATAAAGTTTGAGTATTACATATACTTTATTATAAAAAACTAAAAATAAAGGATTGTCACGCAGGAACTCTGTAAACCAGCTTTGGGAAAAATGGGTAGAACGAATGTACTCACACATATATTTAGCCTAATGTCTGTATACTTTTTTTTTTTGCTTGTAGTGTAGAAGAAAAGGCCTTATGGCCTTTACTGTGCTATCTTAAATAAAACATTATTGTTGTTATTGTTATTATTATCATCATCATCATCATCATCATTCATCCATCACGGATTAGATATTTGCCTGTTCCAATCTCACATATGTTCAGTCCAGCGCTTTCTTGGTCTTCCTACCGATCTCCATCCTCCAGGATTATACATCAATGCCATCTTTGGTATCCTATCCTCTGTCATTGTTTGCAGATGTTCTATCCAATTGTCCCTGTGTTTTTCTCTTTGTTGAAGAAATAGTTGTACTTTTTAGTTCCTCTCTAATATTCTAATTTCTAATATGTTCTTCTCTAGTACAACCTTTCACTGCCCGTAGGAATCTCATTTCCGCTGTCTGAATTTTACTTTTTTTCATTTTCCTTCAGGACCTAGGCCTCACTTCCATACATCGTCACTGGTAGTGCCATCGTTGAGTAAAATCCTAGCTGAGTATCCTTTCTTCTTCTTCTTCCTCTTCTTCTTCTTCTTCTTCTCATTATTATTATTATTATTATTATTATTATTATTATTATTTTTATTATTATTATCGTTATTATCATTATTATTAAAGGCAAAGAATGTTTGTAATTTTGCCATTTAAAGAATATGTATTACAGTTATTTTACACTACTGATTGAATAATAATAAAAGTTTAAATTCGTTCGAGTAAGTTGATATGAGAACGAATTTTTCCGTACGTACTCAATACAATGAACATGGAAGCAAGTTTAATTTTTTAAATCTGAATGAAACGGACGCACAGTGGGAATAAAACAAAATCTACCGGAAAGGAAAAATATAGATAGCTGAATGATGTTAATATACTGACCGTCGAGATTGTTTACAAAGAAGTTATTTGATTACGAATACAACTGCATTTGTAATAATAAAACTTTTAAAACAATTCACTTATTTAAAAGTGAAAAAAGCTTTCAGAAACAGGATAAACATGAGAAAGTTCAAACTGCTTCAGGGATAGATTTTTTATTCTCAGAATTTGTTATGAGCTGGAACAAAGAGTGGAATACTTTTTTTTTTACTGATAAACAAAACTAATATGAATTTTCATTTGTGCATGCAATGTACAATAAGTTTTCTGCACCTCTTGCATCAAATGTTAGCAAATATTATTAAATATTACTAGGGCAAGGATTTTAGTGCAGTAAACGTTAAGATTGCAATATAGTATAATAAATAATAGTTTAAAAAAACTAAAACAACAGCTTTATTACAAAACCGAACTAAAAAAATGAAAAATAATTTTAATTTCCACCCTCCATGGTATCTTTACCTTGTCGTGGTGGAGTGGCTTGCGTGCTTAAATGATCCTGAGAGCTATGCCGGCGGTAGCATTGCTGCCGATAGGGTTACCCATGCCGGACTGGTCGAAGGTGATAAGCCAGACGAAAAAAGTACCTTGGTCGAAAGAGTGACGATCTTTCACCGTAAAAATAGAACCGTCAAGAAATGCGGACATGGGTTCAACTGGGGTAAAATTTTCCGGAGGTCAAATAGTCCCCCATTCGGTTCTCCGGGCGGGGACTACTTCAGGGAATCAATGCCTAAGGCTCAAACACAGGGACATGTTCCTAGGAACATGGAATGTTAGGAACCAAGAATGAGGTGGGAGAATAACATTAACTATGATTTGAGGGAAGTAGATTATGCAGGGAATGATTGGAAAGCATTAACTCAGGATGGGGATGTATGGAGAGCTTATGTCCGTGCGGCCATGAACCTACGGGTGCGATAGTGCCAGTGAGTAAGTAAGTAAGTAAGTAAGTAAGTAATTTTAATTTCCAACACGTTTGGAATATAATTAAAGTGGCCAACAAAAAAAATAATTCCCAACACATATAGGATAAAACTAGAGTTATCAACACAAAGAAAATAATTTTACCATCAAAAGCGTGGGGTGCTCTATATCAATTGATATATTTGATAATAAAAAAGATATTGGTAAAAGTAAAGTCTCTAAGAGTAAAATGTAAAAATCATAAAAAGCACCCCACGCTTTTGATGGTAAAATTATTTCATTTTTGTTGATAACTCTAGTTTTATTCTATATGTGTTGGAGATGATTTTTTTGTTGACCACTTTAATTTTATTCCAAGCGTGTTGGAAATTAAAATTATTTTTCATTTTTAGTTCGGTTTTCTAATAAAGCGTGTAGCTTTAGTTTTTTAAAACTATTATTTATTTTTTAGTTTTAATATTTTTACAGAATAAGATAAAAATGTAAATATCTTTAAATTCGATACTATTGTAATATGAACTAAATGTAATACTCTTCTAAAAAAAATGCTCCCAGCCGGATTTGAATCAGCAACCTCTGGATTACCGAAATTATACACTACCAGAGTTCACCGCTCTACCAATTGAGCTCTTACAACGATTGACTAAGAAGTCGACAAGTCCGCAACCTATTATACCAGTTTTCATATTTTGATTTTCTGATGATTCTGGCCAGGATTTTAGAAACAAATATGAAATTATTGTATTGTCACGGATCCTTTACAAGTACACAGAGTTTCAAGTCGATCCAATGTTTCTAAGTGGGTGAAAATCGTGTTCAAAGATTTCGTTACATAGATACAAAGACACTTTTTTATTTTCTTATGATCATGGACAGGATTTTAGAAACAAAATGAAATTATTGTATTGTCGCGGGTCATTTACAAGTATACAACGTTTCATGACGATCTAATGATTTTAAGTGGGTGAAAATCGCGTTGAAATATTCCGTTACATAGAGAGATAGATAGAGGTCAAGCTAATATAAAGCGTGTAATAACCTACATTAGTCATTGAGTATGTGGTGAAAATAACAGCTGAATTTACAGGTGAGTCAGCACGGACGACAGTTTTTCTGGGTGAGGTTTTTTATCGGGGTTTTTCCTCACCTGTAAGACAAATGTCAGGAAAACTTTAAGGCCCAAACGGTCCCCGAAATCATATGGCCATTATCATCATCATCCTTATCATCATCATCCTTATCATCATCATCATCATCCTTCACCAGTGTGTAAAGCAACGGGAAGTTACCACACCTACAATTCCCAAGTAAAGCTGCAAAGGATAGCATGAAAATGCTATGATTGCAGTGAAAGACCTGCCCTCGGGCAGAATTTCTATGGATGGATGGATATATATATACATATATAAACTAATGTATGTCTGTCCTTTACAGACTTCTAAATCGTACAACTAATCTTTGTGAAAAATTGTATATAGAGGTTTTCAGATGCAGCGAGTGGTTATCTGTTTTTCTGTTGTGCTCTAAAATCATTAGGAGTAGGAGTTCACCTGATATGAGCATTTAAAAATTGCTCTAGCGATCGCAATTTCGATGTTTCACAACAAAACTCGAAGTATCCTACTAAAATAAACCGAGGTATGTATTTTCCAAAAATCAGCGACTGACCATCAGAAGTGGGGGTTTACTTGAAATTTGAAATTAGAAATCTTGGAGTAAGTCTTGTAGGGGAATGGCAATCAACATTAATGACCGTTTACTGCACAATTTATTATTCGCTCATGACCAGATTATAATAGGACAAGATAAAGAAGATATAGAATATATGATTAAAAAGTTCGTAGATGCATTTGAGGTAGGTGGACTGAAGATAAATTATATTAAACAGAATATATGGTAATCGGAGGAAGTTCAGAAGACCTAGAAATAAATAATATGATAATTAAACGTATAGAAGAATTTAAATATCTTGGATCTATAATAGATAAATCTGGTACTTGTGAAAAATATATTATTAACAGAGTATATAAGTTGTGCAAGGAAGGCGATTAGATCCCTGAATGGTCTTTTATGGGATAGAAATTTGACCAGAAAAAAAAACAGATTTTACAGACCATAATACAAAGTATACTTATATATGGATCTGAAAAGAAAAACGCTTAGAGCAATTTGTTACGACCACCAAATTAAAAACATAGATGTTAAATTTTGGGAAGACGAGGTTAGGAGAGAACTCCAAAAGATTGGGATGGGCTGGATATGGGAAAAAGGGACTGAAAATCGCAAGAACGTGTGGAGAAAAATAAGGAGGAGATACTTAGATGTAAACCAACAAGATACCTTCGCCGAATGTACAGGAAAACGCTCACTGTGTTTACAAAGAGACCTAAAACACGTCTGGGGAAAAGAATCGTATATACTCAACCTAGGATTTAAGGAGAGATCAGGGCTTGCTTGGTTTAGGCTAGGGGCATGGAAATTTCCAAAAATTAGCGACGATCACGATATGCGAATATGTCTAATGTGCGGGAACTTTGAAGATGAGATACATATATTAGGAAATTGTAATGATTAGAATTTGGAGACGTCAGTTATTACCGGAAAGATTTCTAAATTCAAATCGGGAAAGATTGGCATGCTACGAGTTATTGGTAAATCCAGAAAATTGGATAAACCTCGGTAAATTTCTGGACAAAACGCGAAAAATAAGGACAACACTCATTTATGAATAAATATATGTTATCAAAATGCAATACCATTAATTATTAGCAATTATATATACATTAATTAGTGTATAATGCTGTTGTGTTATTATTTAATTCTAATATTAATGTGTTTTCTTTATGTAATTGTAATGTTAATGTTTTTTTAGTGTATAATGCTATTGTGTTATTACCTAATTGTAATATTATTGTGTTTTCTTTATGTAATTGTAATGTTAGTGTTTTTAGTGTATAATGCTATTGTGTTATTTATTTAATTGTAATATTTTTATTGTGTTTTCTTTATGTAATTGTAATGTTATTGCTGTTTTTGTTTATTTTTCTTTACACTAGTACCAATTATTACTTTATTGTAACGGACTGTCAACAGCACGTACGGCTTACTGCCCGTGCGACCCATATTTGTAAATAATATTTGTAAATATCTTACTTTTTTGTCTAATAAAGTCCTACTACTACTATATATGGATCAGAAAGCTGGCCAATAAATGAAAGCATGCAGAAAAGAATCTTGGCGACAGATATAGATGGATTACGGAGTAGTATGAGAATATCTAGACTACAATATATTCGAAATGCATATATCAGACAAGAAATGGATGCACAAGAAACTGTTATCGAAAGCATAACAAAGAGAGCTTTACCGTGGTATGGACATGTACAACGGATTTCGGAGGACCAGTGGCCTAAACAGGTGTTAGATTGGATGGTACTAGGCAGAAGGAAGAGGGGGTGAAGTAGAAGAACATGGTATGAGGGAATATATGATGCCATGATGAAGAGGGGTATGGAAGAAGGACAATGGGATGATAGGAATCTCTGAAAAGCAGGAATCAAGGTCAAACTACTGTAAAGTGGAAAGTCTGTATTAAGTAAGTAAATTAGAAATATACTCTAGCAACTGCCATGCTTGGTTCGTCGCAGTGTAATTAATTAATTCTCAATATTGAATTTATTTAGGTGTAGCAACGCACGCCGGGTATTAGCTAGTTAATAAATAAATAAGAAATGAAAACTCCTACTTATTGGTACTATCTTACCTTGTATTTACTCGTAATTCCCGGAAAATACTACGTATGTTGCCTAAAAAAGTTTCTATCGTTGACAGTTCCGTACACAATTCAGTCATATGGCAGGTAAATATAGCACCGCGGTTCACCCAATAGACGGTGTCGGCGAAGTAATATATTATGCAAGTTTGTTTACAGTACAACTGGAGATTAACGTGGAATTGTTAGATTAAAACTGTAATTTCTCGTATATGAAAGGAAAAAAAAAAAAACTCGCAAAAATCTCACCCCAAGAAAGTTTTTCCGACCCGAGATCAAGCCAGGGGCTGCTGTGTTTGTTGCAACTACGTTACTTCTAGACCACAAAGTTAAACACAACGCGTAATCTATTACGATAATTGGATATAGTACCTAAATATATTTTTGTACGATATTGCGTTCTGTCGTACTTACAGGAATGGCGACCATGATTTGAAGTTCAATTGCCTAAATTTCGTGGTTCCCAACTTATAAATAACTAAATAACTAGTAAATTTACAAAAAACAGAATATCTGGCAATAAATAGATTAGATTTAGATTAGATTTATTTAGATTAGATTTGCAATGAAAGAGAAAATTTAATATTGGAAGAGGGAATCCAAATAAAGCAAGTGAAACAAACTAAATATTTGGGAATAATTATGGATAACATTGAAGGTATAGGCAAAGAGAACATAAAACATAGAATTGAACTGAGTAGCAAAATAATATCATCGTTAAATTCCATATGGTGGGATAAGCATATTTTGGAAAGACACAAAAAAGCATATTGGTAAAACATTGGTGGAATCTGTTGCAATGTATGGAAGTGAGGTGTGGGCAATCAGTAAGTACTACAAAAATAGACTAATGGTTCTAGAAATGGATTATTTACGCAGAAGTGCCAGAAAGTCTAAATTAGAACATGTCACAAATAAGGAAATTAGAAACATAATGGAAGCAGAAGAAAGCATAATTGAAATAATTGAGGAAAAGGAATTAAAGTGGTTAGGACATGTTTCAAGAATGGAAGATGAGCGATGGCCGAAGCAACTATATTAATGGCAACCGAACAGAAAGAAGAAAAGAGGGAGAACAAAGTTAACATGGAAGGAAAACATGAAGACAGTAATGCAAGCCAGAGGGCCAAGCGTCGAAGATGCCCAAAACCGTAGGCTTTGGAGGTTTGGCACGGGAAGACGGCAACAGCTGTAAAAACCCGAAGATAGAATAGAGAACTATACTGTAATACAGTAAAACTTCTGCAAAGCGGAATCGCATGGGACCAATTTTTTCCACATTAGACAACTTTCCGCATTATAAAAAACAAAAACCGAATCTTATATTATGGAGCAACGTGTAAGTCTTCTTATGTACCTTGAATTAATTGTAGTTCAGCTGCCGTTGGAAAGTGAAGTATAGTATGTACGACCGATTTAGACGGTGGCACGGGAAAAAAAATCAGTCCCTTTTCGTCAGCGTTAAAAGTGTTTCTTAGGCGCGTATCCTGAAATTAAAGAATGCAGTTTCGGTTTTCACTCACTATCTATACTTTTGTCCATTTCCTTTGATTCCCCGCAAATTTCATTCCACGCTAGATTGATTGCGGACTTATAAAACACTCCCACACCTCATTGATTTCTTCATTTGACCATTTCCTTGTACCGATTCAGTCATTATTTTGTCTTTGTGTTTTAAAATCTCATAAACTTGAGATTATCCACATTTAAATTTAGTAATTATTTGGCGTACTGAGAGTTTGTTTTTCGTTATCTTCAATCACTTTCATTTTTTCGCTTAATGACAATGATACGTACCATTTAGCCATCTTTATTCCGTAAATTCAGAACGCTACCTGTGAAAGATACGTAGACAAACGGTCTCGGATCTTAAACTAATTCAAGGTTTTACAGAGCACTGATTATTTGTAAGACAGATGTCACACGCCAAATATGTGTTAAACGAACTGTATTTCGCAAATCATCAGTTAGTTTTAATTCGCCTAACGGGAATTAAATGAAGTGGAAACTATTTTATTTATCTGTACCTTTCCGCCTTATAAACATATTTTTATGAATTGTGTAGAAATATCCTCCCGTTTCCGCGTTGGACAGATTCCGTTTTACACAAAATAAATGCAGGTAAAATTATTATTATTTAGCCCGGACCAATAAAGTTGCTCACATTGGACATATTTCCGCATTATTCACGTTCCGGATTAAACAAGTTTTACTGTATTACAAATTACCTACCTAGGGCGGAACGTAAAACCAATATCTTTTATGTATACTACGTACAATGTATAAACAAAAAATATACAGAAGGTAGTGTTAATATCCATTATACGAAACACTGCATTTTAAACGAACTGAACTTTATATGAAACAATATAAAACAATAAATTAATACTTGCCGCCATTTTATGCCTGATTTGTGTCACGACCTGCTGTAGTCTAAACTAAATTATTTTCGGCATTTACCGTATATACATTGGCAAACTACTATAATGAACGAAAATATTTTCAACAAATATATCTTCTTCTTCTTCACTTCCTGGTTTAGACAAGAGTTGCCTGTTCCGTCTTCACTAATAGATCTAAGACCATCTCTTCCGAGGACGTCCGACATATCTTGTTCCTCTTGGAAAATAATGAAATATTTTATTTGGTAATCTACTTTCTTCCATTCTTTCTACATGTTCTTTCCACTGTATATTGTTGTTAAATATCTTTTCTTTTATGGAGTAGATCTGCAGTTCTTGACGGATATCCTCGTTTCTTATCTGGTCCATTCTAGAGCAGCCTATTACTCTTCTTAAAAATTTCATCTCGGCTGCTTGGATTTTACTTTCTTGCTTGGTAGTGGTAATCCAAGATTCGCTCCCATACAAAAGGACAGGGACAGCCATTGTTTTATATCATTTTAATTTTGTTTGTTTATGGGCTTTATTATTCAATGTTCTATTTATTGTACCACAAATATCTTGAAACTGATGTGTTTTGTGTTCAATATCTTTATCATACCCATAGCTGATGTCACATCCTAAATATTCAACAAAAATATGTTATTACTTATTATTTTGAAAACACCATAGTGCAAAAAATAATGTACAACACACGTTTGTGATGTATTTCACAGAATCTCGCTATCGCTCGGTTTTTAATAATTTCCTCGCTTCTGTAAAAACCACTTCCCAACCTCACTTTGTAATGTACTAATAAATTTGCTTATATGATCCACTGCTAAATTTATCTTCGGAAATGCAGAGGTTCTCTTCAAGAATACAGATGTTAGCTTAGTTTCAATTACACTTAACCAAATAAATAATGGAAGGTAAGTTGACGTTATAAGGTGATAGGGGTGTTGTGGAAGAATAGGACGCAGAATGAAGGAGTTGCTGACAGCAGGATAAAAGCAAAGGAAAGGGAAATAAATAATCGGATCCCATTTTCTGTGTGACTCTGCGAGCTTCATCCTTTCCTTGCAAAAGTGGTGGATTTACTAACCTACACGTTCGATCTTAAACCTTAGCTTTATCATTTTTCTAACGAATTCTACCTATAAAATTCAAAATATATTACTAGTTTTTGCTTGATAAATTCCATGATTAAAATTCAAAACTCTTTAACTAGATTTTAATACCATAAGAATACATTACGAAACACCATTGAGTCACTAAGTAAAAGTTAAAAATAAAAAATAAATTGGTACCTGATATCTCGGTCATCCCCAACTATTAAATGCTGACAATATACAGATGGCTTTTCGAAATATGTTTCTAAGGGCTTCCTCTATTTTGACAGCATTTAATAGTTGATGACGATTTCTCCAGAAGAAGAAGATGAAGCATATGTTTCGAAAGGCCTCCTGTATTTCGACAGCATTTAATAGTTGAGGACGACTAAGCTATCAGGTACCAATCTTATATATATTTTATCTTTAACTAGATTTTGTCTTGATTAATTCTATCTAATCTTTGTCTTTATTAATTTTAGGAATGACTTATTCTGAACAACAATTCTAAAATCTGAACTAGTCTTGATAAAATATATTTATAAAATTATTAATTAAGTCCTTATATAGGTTAATTAATTTTTTTATGAATTGATTTGGCGTTTACTTGATGAAAATCCATTTTTATGTTAATAAAATAAAATAACACTTAAAGTTTTATATGATTTTCATATTTATTATAAATATTATTGGAAGACCTAGAAGACGTTGGGCTGATGCATTATGAAGTCAGAAAGGGCAATTGCCTAATCCCTGAAGTGATGATGATGATGATGATTATAAATATTATTCATATTATAAATATGAAAATCATATAAAACTTTAGGTTTTATAAGTTCTTATTAATATAGATTTATATTGATTTGTGGAGAGTTTTAACTAACTCTCGGAGCCTGGATAGGTTTTTCTAAGGGTTCTTCCTGTTTTCCCCTGCCACAGATTTCATTCTACCATTTCTCCATACTCATCTCATCCATTTCGTTTCATTTCATTCATCCGCCCTCTTGTGACGGTGCGTCAGAAATGGTCGGCCGACATCCTCGTAGTTCACAGACCTCTATAAATATAGGGACTTCATCGCATCTCATTACTCGACCCGACCCTTAGTTGGACACGAGTTGAGGATATTTTTTTTATATTTTTTAACTAACTCTAAGGTTTATGAATCGGTCTCACAAGTTTAACTGTCAACAATTGCATGCAGAAATCTACCTTCAAATTTCTCCCAGATGTACCAAGTCGTGTCCAAAAATTATCTGCCATTTTTAACTGCAAGCCACAGAAATCAAATTATATCAAGCAATGGCAACCTGCTGTGCGTAGCAGATTGACTTCTCTTTGACTTATATTGGAATGGAGTGAGGCGGGTGCAGCGCGGATGGCAGGTAGTGAGAGTTATCCAATCCGTCAAGTAAAGAGTTTTATTACTCCCCTGTAATGTTTTTCTAGTGTATAATGCTATTGTGTTATTACTTAATTGTAATATTATTGTGGTTTCTTTATGTAATTGTAATGTTATTGCTGTTTTTGTTGTTTATTTTTCTTTACACTAGTACCAATTATTACTTTATTGTAACGGACTGTCAACAGCACGTACGGCTTACTGCCCGTGCGACCCATATTTGTAAATAATATTGTAAATATCTTACTTTTTGTCTAATAAAGTCCTACTACTACTACTACTTCCCTGCAGTTTAAATGAGAGATTTGGCGCTGGATTTTAATGTCTTGCAGTTCATATTTAATTTATTATTATTACGAGTTGTATTTTAGAATCGTATTTTTGATCTTTTTTGCATGTGAAAGTTAAAAAAAACAGATTTTTTCGACACGACCTTGGTAAATCACATCACTTCTCTGGGAGGTTACGACATGCAATGGTTGACAGTTCTTTTGTTAGTTGTCTAAGTGACATGTTACAAGCCTCTGGTCCCGAGGGTTGCGGGATAAGACCTACTGAGCTCGATGGAGATTTTAAGATGAAAAAATCCAATAGGCAATTCCTCAGGGAGAGACTTTATGTCGTGGGTCCCATATCTGAAAATATTTTGGCCTCGTATTAGAAGCTCATGCCCAAATTAGAACCTCTGGGGAAAAAACTAGAATTTCACTTACAAGAGAGAAAAGAAAGATAGGAAAACGGATATTTTAAGCAGAAAAAAATAAGGAATGCGAAAATTTAAGAACTTTCTTCTTCTTCTTCTTCGTCTTCTTATTCTTATTCTTCTTATTCTTGTTATTCTTCTTCATATTCTTGTTCTTATTCTTGTTCTTCTTATTCTTGTTCTTATTCTTATTCTTCTTATTATTCTTCTTATTCTTCTTATTATTTTCTTCTTCTTCTTCTTTCTCTTCTTCCTCAGGGATTAGGCATTTCTGCCTATTCCGGCCCAAAAAATACTATAAGTTTTGACTCATCCATCAATAATTATCATTGTACCCTCCTATGTCTTTGTGTACTGCGATTTTGTTTTGCTATTTTATTTTATAGTCTTATCATTTTGTTCTATTTTTTTGCATAATAAATATATTTACATTTAATTCATGCCTTATTTCCTCATTTATTTTCTTAGCCATTAATTTATCACCGGCCACAACTCATAGGCGGCCCTTTTTTATTAACATCCAATATTCACTTCCGTACAACACTGCGAGGCACTGTCATTACTGTGTAAAATTTTAGTAGCATGTCTGGGCGATATTTTCTTCTTGAAGTTCTTTAAATTGTGGCACAAGTATTATAAAAGCTGTTACAAGAATTCAAGGAACTTCAGATTTAATAGAAGCAAAAAGCAAATACTTAAGTAATAGAGTAAGTACGGAAATAATGCATGATTCAACCAATAGGAAGATTATCTAATTTAATATTACAGTATCCATCGATAGTAATTCTGCCCGAAGGCAGGACCTTCACTGCAAGCATAGCATTTTCATACTATGCTTGCAGCTTTAATAGGGAATTGTAGGTTTGATAGCTTTCCGTTGCTTTCCACACCGGTGAATAATGATGATGATGATGATGATGATAATGATGGCCATATGATTTCGGGGACCATTTGGGCTTTATAGTTTTCCTGCCATTTGTCTTATAGGTGAGGAAAAGCCCCGATAAAAACCTCACGCAGAAAAGCTGCCCCGACCGGGGATCGAAACCGGGCCCGCTGCGTGACAAGGCAGCACGCTACCTCGAGACCACAGCGGTGGACTATTACAGTATAGTAGAGTAAAATTGAATAAACACACATTGTCTTAGGGAGAAAAAAGGAAATTAAAATTGAATATTTAAATAGATGGTAAATTAAATCAAAACAGAAAATTGCTAACATTATGTATCTTTGTACCATACAGATAGAGACAAAAAGGATTTTTTATAATATATGGAAGAAGGAAGTGTGGCCGGAGGGGATGAAAAGCATTACACTGTTCTGATAGCACTCACCATGATTAAAAGATTACACATCCCATGCATTTAGGCTATTCTAATTCCCCACTCAGTGGCACGAGCCTTCCCTTCAACAAATTACAAATTCATGCAAAACAAGAGGATTCTCTAAGTACGATCTTCATAAAAGTCATATTCATTTCTGCAGCGCTCTTCTATTATAAAAACATAATTCGTAAACTGTTGCCCTTACGATACTTTCCTATGTATGTATCGGTAAATCAAAACTTAATCTCTCTACCATTTTATCTACTACTAGCTAATACCCGGCGTGCGCAGCTATAACGAACTAACTCACTGGCACTATCGAACCCATAGGTTCATGGGCGTACGGACATAAGCTCTCCATATATTCCTATCCTGAACTAATGTTTTCCAATCATTCCTGTATAATCTACTTCCCTCAAATAATAGTTAATATAATTCTCCCACCTCATTCTTGGTCTACCAACTGGGCGTTTTCCCTCTGGTTTTCCTACAAGAAGCTTCCATGCACGTCTTTCGTTCAACATTCGTGCCACATGTCCTGTCCATCCCCAGTCTACGAGACTTAACTGTTCTTATTATATCTGGCTTCCTATAAAGACCTAGTTATGTAGTCTTCTCCATTCACCTGTCTGTTCATCTCTCTTTGGTCCAAAAAATTTCTAACAGCTATATTCTCAAAGAGTCGTAATCTTATTTTCTCTCTTAAAGTAATGATCCAAGTTTCACATCCACATAATATAACTGGTAGAATAACAGTTTAATACACTTTTAGTTTAACTTTTTTGAAAGTAGTTGGAACGTCAAGAGTCTCTGTAATGCGTAATGACATGCATTTCCAGAACTGAGCCTATATTTAATTTCTTTGTGCATCTCACCAAAGAGAGATGAACAGACAGGATAATGGAGAAGACTGCATACAAATGAATTACACGGTCTTTATAGGAAGCCAGATATAATGAGAACAGTTAAATCTCATAGACTGCGATTGGCAGGACATGTGGCACGAATGAGGAATGAAAGACGTGGATGAAAGCTTCTTGTAGGAAAACCAGAGGGAAAACGCCCAGTTGGTAGACTAAGAATGAGGTAGGAGAATAACATTAACAATGATTTGAGGGAAGTAGATTACAGGAAATGATTGGAAAACATTAGCTCAGGATAGGGATGTATGGAGTGCTTATGTCCGTGCGGACATGAACCTACGGGTTCGATAGTGCCAGTGAGTTAGTTAGTTTGTTAGTTAGTTATCGCATTCCTTTTTCTGATTATTGTTCATAGGTATTTGAATTTAGCCAGTTCCTCAAAATTTCTCTCATTTGTCATTACCTGTCCATTTCCATTATATAATGTGTTTTTATGTGTGAACATATATGTCTAAATATATTAAATATTAAGGGTTAATTAAATATTATACAGGGTGCAGCGTACAGTGTAATTCAGAAATATGGTTATACGTTCAATCGCATTTTGTGACGAAAATGTTATTATTAAAGGAAATATGATGTTATCATTGAAAAGGGAGTCCTTCAAATTACATCAATAGAACAAAACAAAACAAATTACTTACAAAAACACTTAGCAAATCGATTGATAGCTTCAAACTGTTCGCCGTTTACATCCAAGCATGATATTGGCAACGCTTTGGGAAGTCATTCATTGCGTTATGATACATGCTTAGAGAAATAGCTCTAATTTCTTCCTCAATAACTATTTTCAACATGTCGACGTCTTGAGGATTCCAGGCATAAACCTTATCCTTCAAATAACCCCACAACCAATAGTCACATGCTTTGAGCTCTGGGGAACAGGCTGGTCATTCAATGGGGCCTCTTCTTCCCACCCACCTGTTTTGAAAATGATCATCCAAAATTCCCCTCACCGCAATTGCATAGTGAGGAGGCACACCATCCTGCTGGAATAAACATTGTTCATTATCAGCACTTTGTATTACCGACAGGACAATTTGTCTAAGGATATCACTATACCGATCACCATTAACAGTCTCATCCAAAATTCGCATTCCTAACAGTCCTTCCCATCCGATCATAGCCCAAACAGTGACTTTGCCGCATCTTAAACGTGTCTCTTCAATAACATTAGTCACAATTGTGTCAATTAACACGTCCGTTCACATGGAAAACAGCTTCATCAGAAAAGTGCAATTTTCTGTACCAATGTTCATCGTTTGTTGATTCCCTTACAACAAATTCACAAAATTCCATCTGCCTGTCTGTCAGGGTCGTCTTCATTAAGTTCGTGGACACTAATCGGTTTGGAGGGGTGGTACTTCTCACGCTTCAAAACACGACACACACTCAATTGACTGATATGAAGCTCACGTGCAGCTTGGCGGGTTGATTTTTGTGGGTTAGCGTCGAACGCCTCCACAATTCTCTTCGTTGTTTCTGCATCCATGATAATGCGAGGCCTTCCAGGAGGTTTGAATTTCTGCATCCTTCCCATTTCCAGCAGTCGTTTTCTCCACTTCCGCACAGTCGACGGATGCAATGCTACGTTAAACTCACGTCTTGCCCGTATTGCGGCCTCACGATCATTAGCATACGTTATTGCTCATGCAGAAATTGTAATTTGCTGTTGCATGTTCAACGCTATTTTGACTAATGACGTAAGTTCTACACTGTTTTGTTTTATTGCATTGTTGTAATTTGAATAATTGCCTTTCCAACGGTAATTTCATATTTCCTGTAATGGTAATATTTTCATCACACAACGTGATCAAACGTATAGCCATATTTATGATTCATCCCGTACATGCAAATATATTATTTTCTGTAGCTTACAACATCTATACAAAAAAACAACTACCAAAATTGTTCAAAGTGACCTCCATTGTTGTTCAAGCATTTATGACCGTTTTAACACTGATTAGCAGATGTTATCACACAATTTTCCATTATTTTCAAACTTGTTTCAAAATACTGTTCAATAAAATCCCGTAAATGTTGCAAGTTTAGTGGTTTTTTTATTGAACACTTTGTCCTTCAAAATTCCCCTCACTGAATAATCACATGGCGTGAGGTCTGGTGATCTAGGTGGCCAACCGATTTTACCACGCCTTCCAAACCACTCTTCGGGATTGTCACCCAAAAATTTATAAACATGATACTGGGCAAGATGTTTTCCCTAGTTACCAAATTTCCTCGAGCAGTCGTGTTTGAGATTATATTCTGAAGATCCCGTACCGGTATTCAAACCCCAGTTTCAACCAAATTGATTTTTTTTTCTTGCAACCATGTGCAGTGGTAAACTGACTTATGCCGCAATTTGTCTACGGCGAACCAAACATGGCGGTTGCTAGAATCAATTTTTAATTTAAGATTTCAGGTAAACCCCCACTTCTAACGGTCGGATTTCGCTGACTTTTGGATAATACCTACTTCGGTTTATTTTAATAGGATATACTGAGTTTCGTTGTGAAACATATAAAACAGCGACCGTTAGAGTGAATTAAAATTTTATTTTCAGATAAACTCCTACACCTAATTGTAAACTAACATAATAGGTAGTAGTTAAACATTCTCTGTATCTGTAAACCTATATGTACAATTTTTATGAATATCTGTTGAGTGGTTTAGGAGTCCATAATGCACAAACATAGGCAGGCTGAAATTTATATTAAGTAAAAATTAAGATCAATATAATATGAAAAAAGCTTAAAATTCTAATTTCTCAGAGTTCTTCATTACACATTATTTATTTAATATAAAGAAGTGTGACTGACGTCATTAATTTCACAATGGCTACAAATGTGAAGGCATTAACATTTCTAAATTATTATATTACAAAAATCTGTAAATAACTTAATTTTATTACAAAACTTCAGTGTATTAAGCGCTAATCATTTTGAATTTAGAAGTAATTTTAATGAGGTCTGAGTAGAATGTGTCTTTAGAAACAGTGAAGACATTATATATATATATATATATATATATATATATATATATATATATATAACTTAGTTTATTTATCTTTCACATGGAAAAAACACTATGAGGTTTAATTTAAGAATTCAATTAATATTTTTATTACCTCACCTCATATCCTTTAATGTTCTAGACTGCAGTTTCGGAGCTATATCTCCATCTTCAGTAGCCTCTCATCGACCGGTGTTACGTCGTTCCTTGGCGGTTTTCTTCTTCTAGAAACGACATAACACCGGTAGATGAGAGGCTACTGAGATGGAGATATAGCTCCGAAACTGCAGTCTAGAACATTAAAGGATATGAGGTGAGGTAATAAAAATATTAATTTAAATCTTATAACTTAGTGTTTGATCTATCATATAAATAAATACCTTAGAAGCACTATTTAATCAAATTAAATGTTATTATAATTATTATTATTATTTTAATTTTTTTTATTTCCTTGTCTCTGTATATTGTGTAGTCTATGCATATTATGGATTAATAATCATGTTGTGGATAATTCAAAACTGTTATTATATGTATATGTTAACCCTAGTGAAGTGGAAAAATTCATCTTAAATCCATCAGGTAAAATACATTAATTAAACCATTAAATAATTACACTAGTCGACGTTATTTTGTCTCATGAGTACCAATAGCTGTACTTAATGCAGTTTTTATCGTGTTTTCAAATATGTATTCCGAATTTCTCCATCCCCACAGTTTTTTATTTCAATTTCAATTAATGGATTAAATAATTATTTGTTTAATAAACTTTTTTTCGTCCATTTATTATCTTGGCGCAGTGAGCGATGAGCACGGGGAACACTTTCATCAGGAGATTTCAGCTATGGAAAAGAGATATCAAGACAAATGGAATCCTAATATTCTGGCCGATTATTGTTGGACCATTAAGAGGGATGCTACACAAGCGAAATATAGCAGAAAATCGTAATTTCTTACTTTCTAGGTGAGTCCGAATGTTCGAATATTGTATAGTTATACCAATGTAGAAAATATTAAAGTATTTGAAATTATAATTTCCTGTCTCTCGGAAAGCTTGCGCGAAGGAGAAAAACCGATATCATATTTGAATTCAGGAGAAAAAATACTATCAGAATCACATATTTTTCTTTGTGAGACAAAAAAAGAAAGTTTATTTTTTTGTTGTTCAGTGTTATTAATCATCTTGTAGATAATTCGTAATTATTATATGTATATGTTAACCCTGATGAAGGGGAAGAGAAGACCTTACGGTCTTAAATCCATCAGGTAAAATAAATAAATTAAAACACTAAATAATTATCAGATGGACAGTATGATAGGTGAAGGGGATTGAATAATTTTAAAAAGAATAAACTCTTCTATTCCGACTGGTAACTCTATAAAATTATCGAATTTGGGTTCATGGCCGATCAGACTTAAGCTCTCGATACATTCTTATTCTGAGCTAACTTTTCAAATCATCCCTTGCATAATTCACTTTACTCAAATCATTGTTAATATTATCTCTCACCTCATTCTTGGCTTACGTAATAGACGATTCTCCTCTGATTTGCCTGCAAGAAGTTCCCATGTCCTTGTTTCATTTCCCATTCGTGCCACATGTCCTGCTTGTTGTAGTCTACGAGACTTAACTGCTATTATTACATATGGATTCCCATAAAGGTCATGTAGCTCCTTGTTATTACGAGTATTTGAGAATAAAGTTCTTGGGTTGAAGTTTTATAAAACGTTGGCAGTTCCTGCATTACTTTATGGGAACGAAACTTGGGTAATGACCAAAAGATTACAAAGTAGAATACAGAGCGCTGAAATGAACTTCCTTAGACGAACACAAGGCTCCACAAGATTGGATTGGATAAAAAATGAAGATATATGAACTGAGTTAAATATATATCCATTGAATGAGAAAATCAGAGAATATAGAGAGAAATGGATTTCACACGTGGAAAGAATGAATGTAACAAGATTACCAAGAGCAGCATTCAACTACAAGCCAAGAGGTTCAAAGAATGTAGGAAGGCCAGTGAAAAGGTGGACAGAACAACTGTTAGGCGGAACAGGCAATTTTTGCGTAGCCCGTGAAGTGAAGAAGAAGAAGAAGTACTTAGGAAAATGTTTGGACCACAGAGAGATGAACAGACAGGTGAATGGAGAATACTACTTAACAATGAACTACATGGTCTTTATAGGAAGTCAGATATAATACGAACAGTTAAGTCTCGTAGACTGCGATGGGCAGGTCATGTTGCGCGTATGGGGAATGAAAGACATGCATGGAAGCTTCTTGCAGGAAAGCCGGAGGGAAAACGCCCAGTTGGTAGACCAAGAATGAGGTGGGAGAATAACATTAACTATTTTTTTTATTATTGATTTCGTACATCTCAATGATGGATAAATCATACTTGAAGAGAAAAATTATACGCTCAGACCGGGACTTGAACCCGGGACCCTTGGTTCTCTAGACCAAGTGCTCTACCAACTGAGCTACCTGAGCAAGGATCGATCTAAACGCAAATCTCTCTCTATATACATTGTAATTCCCATCCACCAAATGCTGTGAAGCCATGCTTCCATCTTGCAAATCGCGGCTCCCTTATTAAGAAGACATATTTGGGAATTATACATTACAGCCAGTACGGCTTTTTCCAAGTTTTTATTATTGATTTTGTACATCTCAATGATGGATAAATCATACTTGAAGAGAAAAATTATACGCTCAGACCGGGACTTGAACCCGGGACCCTTGGTTCTCTAGACCAAGTGCTCTACCAACTGAGCTACCTGAGCAAGGATCGATCTAAACGCAAATCTCTCTCTATATACATTGTAATTCCCATCCACCAAATGCTGTGAAGCCATGCTTCCATCTTGCAAATGGCGGCTCCCTTATTAAGAAGACATATTTGGGAATTATACATTACAGCCAGTACGGCTTTTTCCAAGTTTTTATTATTGCTTTCGTACATCTCAATGATGGATAAATCATACTTGAAGAGAAACCAAGGGTCCCGGGTTCAAGTCCCGGTCTGAGCGTATAATTTTTTCTCTTCAAGTATGATTTATCCATCATTGAGATGTACGAAATCAATAATAAAAACTTGGAAAAAGCCGTACTGGCTGTAATGTATAATTTCCCAAATATGTCTTCTTAATAAGGGAGCCGCCATTTGCAAGATGGAAGCATGGCTTCACAGCATTTGGTGGATGGGAATTACAATGTATATAGAGAGAGATTTGCGTTTAGATCGATACTTGCTCAGGTAGCTCAGTTGGTAGAGCACTTGGTCTAGAGAACCAAGGGTCCCGGGTTCAAGTCCCGGTCTGAGCGTATAATTTTTCTCTTCAAGTATGAACATTAACTATGATTTGAGGGAAGTATATTACAGGAAATGATTGGATAACATTAGCTCAGGATATGGATGTATGGAGTGCTTATGTCCGCGCGGGCCATGAACCTACGGGTTCGATAGTGCCAGTGAGTAAGTAAATAAGTAAGTAAAGCTCCTTGTTTTGTAGTTTTACTCCATTCACCTGTCTGTTCGTGTCTCTCTCTCTCTCTCTCTCTTCTCTCTCTCTCTTCTCTTTCTCTCTCTCTCTCTCTCTCTCTCTCTCTCTCTCCCCCTCTCTCTCTCTCTCTTGTCTATTTTTTTTCCTGAGAACTTTATTCTCAAATACTTGTAATCTTTTCTCCTCCCTTAACCCATTCGCTTCAGTTTTAAATTATCGATGCACTTCACCATAAACCGGTTTTAAGTTATCGTAAATTATAGATTGTCTATTTTCAGACATTCAAAACAAACAAAATATAACGGTACTTCAGATCACAACAAGGGGTGAATGCCTGAATACATTCCTCTACTATTCATTTTTTAGATTTATTTATTTATTTAGCCTGGTGGAGTTAAGGCCATGTGGCCTTCTCTTCCACTCACCAGGACAAACATATATTACATCAGAATATAACAATCTCAATTAACTCTAATATTAAATACTAAGTAAAAATTTGATCGAAAAGATAATATCTAATATATTTCGATCTATAATACAACCAGTTAATGTTAGTTAAAATTAAGACTAAAACTAATAATAAAATGTAATACAAGCAAGTCATATTAAATTGTCCCTGTCTAGTGTATATAAAAAACAAAGGAAAATAATGAGATATAGACAAACTAATTTTACGATTATACAGTATTTAAAACAAAACAAATAAAAATATTTGTTATTCTTAATATCATTTTATAAATAATTAAATTTTTTATTAATTGTTAAAAGAATATTATCAGTGAGGTGAATAAGCTAGTTTGTTACTAAATAATTCTTTAGTTTTGTTTTTTTAAGGATGTTATAGTTTGACAGTCTCTGACATAGGGCGGAAGGGAATTCCATGTTTTGGTAAGTGAGACCGTAAAAGATAATGAATAAATATACAGTGTGATGAGGAGGGTTATAAAGGACAATATGCTGATGGGATCGAGTGTCAAGATTATGTGTGTCGGATAGTTCTGATGAAGCGGCGTGATAAATAATTAGGCGATGATGTGTGAAGTAAATGTTAACAAAATATTGCCCTGCCAAGGGATGTGCAAAATATTGCAAAATATATAACAGCAGAGTTAGGCGAGTGTGCCTCTGTCTTCTAAGTTTAAGGCCATTTAACACCGGCGAATCTACCTCGTCTTCTGAGGCGAATGGTTAAAAGCAAGTAACCAAGTTTGTCACCCGTATAAACATAATCTGTGAGAATACCGTTTTATATATTTTTTATTTAACTTTTTTTCAGAAAAGTGTGGGATGATATGAGTTCCTTATTGCATAATAACATGCGTTTTCCGGATTTGAGCCTATTTTCAAAAATTTTCTGCATCTCATTCCTATGTGTAATTATTATTCCTACGGCAACATTACCTGCCCATCGCAGTCTTCTTCTTCTTCTTCCTTTCAAGTATTAGGCCAAGGCCTGTTACGATCCTATAGAAAATTTTCCCTTATGGGAAATTCTCATATAAGACTTGAAAGCATAATAATAGTCCCTTCGATGGTTGCTGGCCAAAAGGAAGGCAAGACCAGCGATGGGGCTTCCATCTATATATCCTCTGGTCAAGGCTTTCTGGAGAAGAAAAGAAAATTAAAGGACAGAACAAATGGAAGAAAGGAAGGACTCCCCTAGCCCTCGGATGCCCTAATAGCGTCGGGGTCGAAAAAACAAGAGTTAACCAAGAGAGGTTAGATAGTAAAGTTAAAAGAGTGCTTAAACACAAGCAAGTGGAAGAAATGTTTTGCACAGCTTGGGCACCTGTGGTCGCCATCCACATATCCCCTAGATGAGGACCCTGAGGGCCCCATCGCAGTCTACGAGACTTAACTATTCAATTTGTTTTCTCATTTGTCATAAACTATGTATTTTTCATTACATAATTATTTCTAAGTGATTTTATATTATTAATGCACTAGTCATCAAAATATGAGGTAAACTTCATTAAGTAAAATAGTTAAGTTTTAGAAAAGTACTGCGTTTGAAAACACATATTAGAGGTTAATTCCTCTTCTAACTTGACTATTCTTTGTAACTACTTAAATATGTTTACTATTGCTACTATTATAGAAATGATAAGGGTGATCAATGAATAATATAAATTGAATAATTATTAAATTTGTAAAAAACCCTAGTCTTATATACTTATTTTATACATATTTATTTTCAGCCCCAGTTTCTAGGCGTTATTTAATATAATGCGTGTCCTGCTGAAGAATTTACAATAAAGCCATATATCTACGTGCAGGAGCATTTCCTATCCTAGAGATTTGACAAAACTCTTCTATAACAATGGAAAGAGAGTCTACGTTCTGCGATATTGGATACCCATGAAGCCTTTCTGTTTCGTTGTGATGAACACTGGTCGCTCATTTCATATCAAACAAATAATAGAATCTTCGTTTCCCTTTATCTCTTCTTTCATTCACCCGTTCATTCATTGAAAACAGAGAGCAAGAATGAGTTTCAGCTTTGAAGAAAGTGGCGGATTAGGATCTTAGCGAATAGATCATAAGTGCTATTATTACATAACAAATTATTACATACAATTGCTATTTAGTTTTGACCAGCCTCATGGACTAGTGGTCAGCGTTTTCTGACTACTGTTCATGAGGTCCCGGGTTCAATTCCCGGTCAAACCATAGGAATTTTTCCTGTGGTTGCCCCTGGTATGGAATTTAGGTTAAGATTAGGTTAAGAACTCTTCTGACGCTTCATTATCGTTTACCACCCATCATATCATCGAAGTAATAACGTAACTCCGTCTTCTAGGCGCCTCAACTTCAGAAGTGGGTTACAAATTTACACAAATGCCATGGGAGAAAACCAGAAATGTCATAAAAGAAAACCTGGTGGCATTAGACAAAAAAAATAGTTTATTTCATGATGTTATGTCTCATTTCAGTATTAAACGAATCTTCAAAAGCCCGAAAAATGGAAAATTACAAACAAAAAACTGTAACTTTAGACAATACATTCAATAAACCTTAGGTTCAACTCTCAAAAACTGATGTGAAATTTTTTTGGTGCCCAACAAAGATTTCTGGTTAGGTTTAGATCGATCGGATTATTTAGGTAAGTTGCGGTAGAGATGGATTCTCCTCTCAGGTGTCGGAATTGGCACACAGGAAGACACTTCATACAAAAATGTTTGTTGGAGAAATAATTCGGATTTATTCTAAGTCTTGAGTTCCAATAAGATCAAGTTAATTCTGGTGGTATTACGCTTCACCATATATATATATATGCTTTGCAGCTTTTCTAGGGAATTGTAGGTGTGGTAGCTTCTCGTTGCTTTCCACACAGGTGAAGGAAGATGATGATGATGAAAATGGGGATGATTATGATGATGATGACCATTGATTTCGGGGACCGTTTGGGCCTTAAATTTTCCTTGACATTTGTCTTACAGGTGAGGAAAAACCCCGATAAAAACCTCACCCAGAAAACCTGTCCCGACCGGGGATCGAACCTGGGCCCGCTGCGTGAACAAAGTAGCACGCTACCTCGAGACCACAGCGGTCGACTATAAAAAGTACCCCACTACAGGTCTCAGGAGGCCCTTGGGTAGTGGGAGGTTAGGGCTCCCACTTTTCTGGATAATCGGCACTTGATGTCAGCCGGGTTGTCAGCCCTGCATGACTGCCGTCTTTCCCCCAGAGCAAGCGTCTGGTACTCATTTCCGTTAGAGGCCGAGTCGACCCCAGGGTCATAGTGCCGCCAGAAGGTTTGGGTCAGTTTAAAAATCCTGACCCCACCGGGACTCGAACCCTCGATCTTCCAGCTTGTAGCGCAGTGCCTTAACAACTACACTATGGCGTGCCCCACGGTGGAATATGTATATTTATATATATATATATATAATTAATCAATTCTTCTTATTCACAACGTTAAATATTTTCATTTTAAGTAAAAAATGAAACTATTTTCAATTATATAATCGGAGAGATTATAAAGTTTTATCTTAAGGCTACTGTCCTCCCGACGAGTTTAGCGCTCAGAGGAATGTCGTGTGGGGATGAATACTGAATGACAACACCAGCCAGGAAGGATGTACAATCATATTGAAAACATTCGTCCTATTTACGAGAGACACAGTCACGGAAAACCGCAAACTGAAAACTGCATATTTGTGAATGAATAATACTTCCTTCGACTCGGTTGTAGGAAACAAAAGAAACTACCTGCAAGAGTATTAAACCGAATGGCAATAAACCCTACCTCCCGCGCTAAAACTCGTCGGAGGAGGACAGTACATCTTGCTTCCATTCAGAATAAAACGTTGATACAGGATGTATAGATTTAACATGTTAAAATTAGTTATTATTACGTTCACATGGCATTACTCTTAATTTATGTTGGTTAATCATTCTATTTAATATGGGTTTAAACCGATTGGTCATATAAAAAAGATAAGCGCTTTAATTTCCAATCACAATTTAGTTTACTTTAATTTATGACAGTATAAAAAAATATATAGGCTATATATGTGGAAAGCAACGGGAAACTCCCACACATTAATTCCCTAGTAAAGATGCCAAACATAGCATGAAAATTCTATGATTGCAGTGAAAGACCTGCTCTCGGGCAGAATTACCATGGATGATGGATATTTTTTTAAAGTTTAATACAAATATTTAGAACTCTGACAACAACGAATTAAAACAATTTTTAAAGCATTATCTAGAACATGTTTATCATAAGTAATGCCACGAGTGATTTCCAAATTATCTAGAGAATTTGGAAAACAAGAGTGGCATTTGTTAGGACTATTTAACGAATAAAATTAAGCTGTTTACTCACAATCATTGTTTAAATTAGTTACTTTAAAATATTTATATATTAATGTAAACGGCGATGTTTGAAAACAATTGAGAAAACGATTGGTACGCTTCATTTGCTTCTTTTGTTTGTCACTGCAACCAGATCATAAATTTTACTCCTAAAGGAACGCATTAATTGTAAGAATGCTCTCTAGTGGAGAAAAAAATGAAACACATCAAACTGTATTTTAATTCATTTCTTATGTCGTATGATGTAGACATGGCAATTATATTTTTCTGGATTATTACCTGGGAAAAAATGAATTTAAGAAAGTGCAAACAGTGGTTTCTTTCTTTGGTGTATAATCAATTGCTACAAATGTTTTTATATTAACTCCTGCAATACGCTGTGGTGTTGACATTATGCACTGTATATACAATCTGGTAGCCGTATTTCTTTTAGGGAGTCGGTCACTGCAAAATAATGCTATGACCTATTCAGAATGTTAAGAAGGAGGTGCTTTTCTTATTATGATAAACTTTAGTTGGTAAATTCTAGACGAAACACGACTGTGATTGATTGTAAATCGAAAAACATTGAAATGTGATTGGTCATTGACTCCTATTTGGGGCAAGAGTAAATAGTCTAGTAAATATTCTAGTAAAATATTTTAATATATATGATGGTCCACCGTTGTGGTCACGAGGGGTTAGCGAATATCTTGTCACGCCGCGGGCCCGGTTCGATTCCCGGTCGGCAGGCTCCTGTGTGAGGTTTTTTCGGAGTTTTTCCTCACCTGTAAGACAAATGCCAAGAATCTCAGGGCCCCACGGTCCCGAAAATCATCCGCCCACCATTATCCTTCACCGGTGTGGGAAGCAACGGGACGCTACCACACCTATAATTTCCTAATAAAGCTGCAAAGCATAGCATGAAAATGGCATGATTGCAGTGAAAGACCTACCCTCGGGCAGAATTACTATGGATGTAAATAACAATGAAATATTTATATTGTTGAATAGCGATAAATGGATATCTTACTTCAAACGTCTTTGGACAGAACAATCAGATGATGTGGGAATAAATTTATCATTAATTTGATGAAAATATGGATCCAATTTCTTTCGAAGGAATTAATAACTGTTATCAATCATTGTATAAAACGAACTAGAACTACTGGCATTGATAATATTAATAATGAACTAATAAAAATATGGCTCTATTCAACTAAGCAACGTATCTTAGATTTATTGAATGACTGGTCATATCTTAAAAAGAATGGAAGATGGCCAAAATATATCTTATTTATAAAAAATAGAAGATCGTCATAACTGTGAAAATTACAGAGACATAAATGTCTTGGGTTAGTTATAAAATCTATGCATCTATATTAAAAAAAACTTTTAAATGTGATTATGGAAGTAAGTTATTATTCTAGAAGCCCAAAACGGATTCAGAAAAGGCAGATCCTGTTCAGATTGCATTTTAACTATCAATCAAATATGTGAGAAACATAGAGAATATAATTTGCTAACTTATATGGCTTTTATAGATCTTGAAAAGGTGTTTGACAAAGTTAACAGAAACAAATTGTGGAATATAATGAAACAGAAAAGCGTATCTTAGCACCTAATAACTGCAATAAAAGTCTATATGTAGAAAATAAAATAACAAAAGAAACTGCAATAAAAATAAATAAAAAGAATATAACCAGCTACAATAAATAGAGATATAAGGACATCCTACCTTTTTAATATTTATATTGACGGTATCATATATAATTGGCAGATACATTTGGACTCACATTTCAAAATAGGAAATAAGATCTTTAAATACGTTACTTTTTCCGACGACCAAGTTCTAATATCTGGCTCAGAAGATGGTCTACAGAAATCACTCTTTCAATTAAATAACATTATACAGAATTATAATTTCAAAATACCAATAAGTAAAACGAAAATCTTAGCTTTTAGGGGATCAGATACTGTAAGAGCTAACATAATTCTGGAGGGGAAACCCATTGAACAAGTGAACAATTTTAACCCATCAGCATGGGTGATTTAAATCCCCTGACTGTTGCCAGCTGCGGGAGGATTTCTTGGAATTACATTAAAATTTGCAAGTTAGAAAAAAAAATTAAATATCTCGTTTGATATTTAAAATATCTAAATGTAAATTTACACGTATATTCTGCTAAATGTGAAGGCTAACTACAATAACACTGAGCAACAAAAAAAAAAGAAACTTTTGTTTTATCTCAGAAAGAAAAATATGTGATTCTGATAGTATTTTTTCTCCTGAATTCAAATATGATATCGATTTTTCTCCATCACGCAAAGTTTCCGAGAGAACAGGTATTTATTATTTCAAAACACTTTAATATTTTCCACATTCGTAACTACACAATATTCGAACATTCGGACTCACCTATAAAGTACGAAATGACGATTTTCTGCTATATTTCGCCTGTGGAGAATCACTCTTGATGGTCCAACAAATAACGTCCAGCATATTAGGATTCCATTTGCCTTGGTATCTCTTTTCCATAGCCGAAATCTCCTGATGAAAGTGTTATACGTGCTCATCGCTCACTGCGCCAAGATTTTCCGGGGAGAAATCTAGGTTTATTAAAAATAATATTTTAAATCCATTAATTGAAACTGAAGTAAAAAAGCTGTGGGTGTTGGAGAAATTTCGAATACATATTTGAAAACAGGCTAAAAAAACTGCATTAATTACAACTATTGATACTCATGAGACAAAAATCATGTTGACCAGTGTAATTATTGTAAACTACAGTAATATAAATAATATTTACAATACCTTAGAAATTAAATCAGTTAAGATTGATTTGACGAGCCCCTCCACACATAATCCAGCTTTATAGTCATAACATCAAAACACCGTAACTTTCTGTTTTATTTTTTATATAACACACGACACATCTTTTGCTAGGGCGGACTTTTATTTCCTCTCGGAGGTGTTCTTTCCAGAAAATGTAACTAATCACGGTACTGTATTGCCAGTTGAATGACATCCGGGAACCTTTCTTTCGACCCTACCCTAATGTTGCACAACTAAAGCTTCTGCAAGTTCAATGCGAAACATATTTTGTGGTGAATTCTCCCTACAGATAATCATGCTATTCAATAGCAACGTTTAGAAGACGAATTATTTTATGCACTACCTTTTATTTCCTTCCATTCCAGCAAATATACGATATAGCAAAATTGGTCTCTTAGTTCCAAGGCTCCTATATCTAATATATAAATCAATGTTTGTTTGTTTGTTTGTTGGGTTGTTTGTTCGTATTCTATGCGCGGCCATACCGTTGATCCGATTTTGATGGGTTTTTTGCAAAATGTTCGGAAGATTCCCGGAATGAACATAGGCTATAAGAGAGTTGTGAGGTTCAACCCTTCACCCCTAAAATCACCCTTTCTAGTGAAAAACGTGAAATAAAGTCCCTATTTTGACGCTTTAAATGACTTACGCTGCCTAAACTATAACAAATACACCAAATTAATATACACAGGTTTGAACATCTCAAAAAAACTCTACAAAGAAGTCCGCGACAGCACATATATATATATATATATATTCTACGGATAACTCATAATAACGATTTTTGTCTTTCGTTGATGACAAGAAGATCGGGATAGGCAGTTTCCCGGGCAAGTATAACAGCGCACGGCTGGTGGTAAAAACACATTAAATTTATTTAGGAGTAGCAGCGCACGCCGGATATTAGCTGGTTTACACTATAATCTACAACAGATTGGGATGTTTCTTTTCAAGTTTCTCGTCTAATCATTCTGTAATATTCTCACTCTGTTTATTTGCAGGGACCATAGCGAAACCCACAGGAACATTTGACTGTCACCCTCGAGCTAGTCTAACTGACTGAACAGAGCCTCTCGTTCATGCTAGAATTGAGGAGTTGGATGGATAAACGACCCGGGTCAAAAATATAGTTTTGAGAAAAACGCGATCAAAGTATTATGTTATTTACCTTCAAAACATAAGTATATTATAGGATTATAAACCCTCAAACAAGACCATAAGCTCATATCCTCTAGATTTATATTTATATACTAAATAGTTAAGCTATATATTTATTACTGTAAACGTTAGAGATAAATAGAGGTGGTGTCAGAAGTTGTTTTTCCATAAACTATCCTAAACATAATAATTTTAATTTCCAACACGCTTGGGAAAAATTAAAGTGGTCAACAAAAAAATCATCTCCAACACATCTTGAATAAAACTAGAGTTATCAACAAAAATAATAATTGTAGCATCAAAAGCGTGGTGTGGTCTATATCAATTAATATATTTGATAATAAACAGATATTCGTAAAAGTAAAGTCTCTAAGAAGAAAACGTAAAAACCATAAAAAGCAACCCCACGCTTTTGATGGTAAAATTATTTTTTTAGATAACTCTAGTTTTATTCTATATGTGTCGGAGATGATTTTTTTGTTTACCACTTCAATTTTATCCCAAGCGTGTTGGAAATTAAAATTATTTTTCATTTTTAATTCGGTTTCTGATAAAGCGTGTTGTTTTAGTTTTTTTAACTATTATTTATTTTTTATTTTTTAGTTTGGTTTTCTAATGAAGCGTGTTGTTTTAGTTTTTTTAAACTATTATTAATTGTTTTAAGTTAGTTTAATTGATTGTCATAAACCGGAATCCCATGAAAATTTAATTGATTAATACTCTTCTAAAAATCCTCCGGGCCGGATTTAAACCAGCTACCTATGGATTACTGAAATTATATACCAGTTCAGTCCACTGCTCTACCAACTTAGCTCTTACGATTAACTAAAAAGTCGATAAGTCCGCAACCTATTATACCGGTTTTATTTATTATATTTTCTGATGATTCTGGCTAGTATTTTAGAAAACAAATTATGAAATTATTGTATTGTCATGAGTCCTTTACAACTATACAAAGTTTCAAGGCGATCCAATGTTTTTAAGTGGGTGAAAATCGTGTTCAAACATTCCGTTACATAGATACAGGTCCGTTACGTAGACTGATACAGGTGAAGCTAATACAAAGCGTGTAAAAACTATTGAATTATATGGCATAAATAAATATGAAAACAGTTGTTTATACATTTTTTATATATACTTATGAAGATATATAGTTTTAATTTGGCTGTAATATAAAAATGAGGAGAATATACATATTTTATGTTAATGTTATGTTAATAATATTATAAAAATTAACAGTAATTACTACCAAATAACACATTATTAACTCAAAAATAACCTAATAAACAGTATCACAAAGTGAAGTAAGACTTCTTGCAACAGCTGGGTTACAGGGTGATAAGCACAGCTGCATAAAAATTCTCGTAACCAAGCCAACATCAAAGACAGTGAAATGAAACAAACGCTAAAATACTCGTAAAGAACACGGTGGTTCAAATAAAGACTTTTACGTAAAAGTTACCTCAACCGTCTCGGTCCGCCATTGCCGGTCCCAAGCCCGGATGTGAAAGGAGGAGGGGAGGAGTAACACCTCGTAAAAAAACCTTGGTTCAGCTGGCCCGGCTGATAGTACCATGTGAGGGCCCCTTGCCAGGGAACGGTGAAGACCTCAACGGCAGTGAAGGCGGAGAGGGATCCCTTAATACGGCAGATTTGGCGGAAGAGGCACCCTACCCTCACTCAGGGAAAGAGAGAGGAACCGCTGCCTTGCGGAGAAGGAGAAACTTCAAAGGCTAAGGGAGCATCCCCTACAGAAAAGCATGCCTGTCCAAGAGGCATTGAGGTGGCAACCCCACCACTGGACTTACCCAACTATAGGCTGGTAACCTATAATGGGGAAAACTTTAAATACTCGAAAGACTACAAGAGATGATTTACCACCTCAACCCTAACGGCAAAAGAGACCTCGGAAGACCTTTCAACCGATGGAAAGATCAGTTTTTGTAGTCGCAGAACGGGCATCATCACCCAATACTGCATTCGGAAGAAGAAGAAGAAGTCTCGGGTCGTTTTTCCTCCCAGTTCCTCAATTCCATTCACAAGTATGGTATCATATAAGTGTCACATCATTTGAAAGAAGAAATTTCCACCAATCCAGCTCCATAATAGTATATTACAATACGAGGTTAGGAAGTGGTATTTACAGAATATCGAGGAAAATGTTGAAAAACCGAACGACAGCTCGGTTTTTAATTTCCGACATTCTGTAAAACACTTCATAAACGTGCATTGTGCATTATTTTTTGCGCGATTGCGTCTTAAAAATAATAAATAATAGTAAAATAATAACATCTTTGGTGGAAATATTTGCGTTCATTATAAACAATTAACTGACGGTAGCAGTCTAGCCGATGTATATATGCTAAATTCCGCAAATAATTGCCGAGATTACAGCAGGCCTTACTATCAATCTCGCATAAAATGGCTGCAAGTATGAATTATTGTAATCAAAACGACGAAATTGAAGTAGCGTGAGAAGTTGGGTGTGCTTCTTTAGTGCCAGGGAAATCTAAATTAAGATATGAAAAAACATACATTTCATTCAGAAAGTGGCTGGAGGAGAAGAATTGTAGTGTAAGTGAAAAAAGTAGGGTTGCTTATTTCGTGATTAGGAGTGAAACATTAAAGTCTCCAGCGAGTTTGTGGTCAGAATATTCAATGCTGATGACGATGATAAATTTAAAAGAAGGTATCAATATTGCAGATTTTGTTACACTAATTAGCTTCCTCAAAAAGAAGAATATTGGAATTAAAGCTAAAATGTCTAAAAGCTTTCAGTAGAATTTCAAGTCAACTTTCAGTATTGTTTCAAATAAAGTTCAGTTCATTTAAAGGAACTAAATATTTTCAAACTTACAGACCGAATAATTAAATACAGGAACGACTGGAAAGAACATATTGATAGAATGCTAGAAGAAAAATTACCAAAAATTATTGCTAAATTATAAACCGCACGGAAGGAGAAAGGTTGGACGCCCACACAGTAGATAGTCTGAACAATTTAACAATTCTAGCTTTCATGAAACCGGAACGAGCCAACAGGCTTAATCCCTGGATGATGATGATGACGACGATGATTCATTTAAAATGCAGTGATTTATTTAGTATAATGTATATTAACACTATCTTTTGGATATATCTTTGTATATACATAAAGGGCAATGGTTCAACTTCCCGCACGTGGGTTGTAATATGTAATATTAAAGTATAGTTATTTAGGTTGACAATCCCGAAATGTAGGAAGTTTAACTTTCAATCATGGTTGTCATTGCTGGTAAGTACGACAAAACGCACTATCGCACAAAAACAAATTTTAAATAGTTTCATGGTGTCCAAAAAGAGAGCGGCATAAATCGGACAAATATTCTCTAACGGAGTCTATAAAACAATGAGGAACTATATGACAAAAATATATATAAATGTATGTTAATTGTGAACTTGACATCTCATCTATAAGATTGCAGTTCATACATTGTGTTGATTTAGTGTATTTTTTACCAAGAATCATAATAAAATTAACGCCTTGCTTGTAGAACATGCTCTACCAGCACTTGAAACTTACCCACACTTCAATAATAAACTATACATTATCCGCTCTTATAGTGATCCTAACATAAACAAACGCTAATTGTATCCTTCCGCCATTCGCGCGACATTTACTGTTGCATGGTCTGCGACCCTTCTAATCCCTGCATCCAGAGGAGTCCGTTACCCGTATTTGGATTTTTTACTGGCCTAGAGAGAAAGAGAGAGAAAAGAGAGAAAAGAGAGAGAAAGAGAGAAAGAGAGAGAAAGGAGAGAGAAAGAGAGAGAGAGAGATAGAGAGAGAATAATAGTGTCCAGATCATAAATGTCAGTGCTATTTATATTTCTTTGCCCGGGCCCATCAGAGCAAAGATTGATTCATCTTTCCTATACAGATTTAATAACATATATTAATTATTAACGAAAATTTTTAAACACACTGTAGTAATTTATATTACTCGTATTTAACTCAGTACAATATTTACAACCATGAAAGCTAGAAGGGAGAAGGGAGCTAATATAACGTTGAAAAAGCTTGTACTCGTAGATAGGAAAAATATAAGGCTGCAACAGCATAGCTAACAAGTACAGTAATTAAACATTCTTTTTTACTTAAAATATAATTTAATATTCCAATTATAGGTGCGAAGTTGAAATATTAAAAGATGTTTAAACAGAAATTACTCTTGACCATAAGAAAACATGAATAGAGAAATAATAAGCAATATTACAACATTAACTCACACAAACACTCATGCATACCTTTTTAGTCCAGCCAAGGGTTAGGGTCCATACCACGGATACCCTACCCTGGCTTATCGGACCAAACACAAAATAACACAGCTCTCCTCGAGCTGACATCTACCAGACGATAACAGAATGAATTGAAAGAATGAATGAATGACCTTGTTTACAACTTGCTTCACATATTTGAGTGTTCCGAGGAAGAGGGGAATTTGCGCATTACAGACAGAGCAGAGGAAAGGGGTAGAAAGGTGAGTGGTAGTAAACGGAAAGAGAAGGAAATTGGCACAGTTCATAAATCTCACTGAAGAGGGAGCATAACAGTACTTAGATGTTACGTACCGAAATCGTAGTTTCGGTACACTGTCACATCTTGACAGGAAGATAATGACACAGCAACAGAAGACTCGACACTTTCAGCCATTTCTTTAATGATAATCGACTGAAGCATGACTCAAATGCATCACCCATATGTAATAGAGTATTTAAGTTATAACTATTGATTAGGATATTTTAGAATATTTTCTATGCTTTGAATATTATTACTTTCATTCATGAAGAATAACAAATATATTCAGAGGACATATTTTTAATTTAATGAGGGAACTACTTTTTCGCGTACTTATTGCTTCTGCATCGTACGTCGGTGTCCATAACCAATGAAAAGAGAGCAGGTCACATCGTTTTCTTTTGATGAGGATCACTTTAAGAGCGGACATTCTTTATACGATATGAAAATAAGTTACAGTATTAATTTTATATACCAAATAAAAGGGTACTCTTTCCTATACAATATTGTATTATTTAATTATTTATTTAGTTAATCCTTTCCGGAGAATGAGAATTAGTTTCGGTAAAGAAATCATGCGGGCGGTACACGTAACTCCGCAGAGAAGTCACATTTACTTTATGCGAGCAGTACACGTCACTCCATTCTGATGGTTTAAAGTTTGTTGGCATATTTCTACTTTAGTCTTGAAATTATCCTTATAATATCAAAATTAAGAGGGTACTTTCAACCACTGCATGGCGAAACCTACCTTAAAATTTCTACCAGATAAGCGCTGTGATGTACTAAGGCCGTGTCCAAAAAAAACTGCCTCTTTTTAACTGCAAGGCACGGAAACAGAAGCCAGAATCCAGCAATGGCAACCCACTATGGGAAGCAATAGACCTCCTGCTTGAGTAGTGCGGAGTGCATAGCGCTCAAATCTAGCGCCAAATCTCTCATTTAAACTACAGGGAAGTTAACAACTCCTACTGACGTCCGCTGCGTCTCTCGTCTCAATCCATTCCACTCTACTCAGGGTTTTGGTTTCGTTTCTAGAAGCTCCCCATTTTTTCTTTCTTTTTTTTTTCACTGGTCGCTTTATTGGTGCGTTCGCGAGCGAGATTTCCGTTTTTCTCGAAGTTTCTCTCTTATGGAAGGTTCCACTTCTCGAAGGCTCAAGAGCGCCGTCGTTTGAGCGCGCGAGACAGACCTTCCAGATATTTCAACACCTCGTATATGTACTGGAGAGATCAGACTACCGCAAGTGACTTGCAGTTAAAAACAAATAATTCTGATGGAGAAAACGGTAGGAGTCTGAAGTTATACCGTGAAACATTAAAAACTTCAGAAGAATTTAAGTGATTGTAAAGTAAATTGCTTTGCAAATAATAAAGAAAGTTAGGATAATTTTAGCGGAAGCAGTGATGTAATATTGTAAGACTTACTGACTGGTATAACATCGGGACAATTAACTAACTAACTCAGTCACTCACTTACACTGTCCGAACACGAAAGTAAATGGCCGCACGGACATGAGATCTTTATACATCCCTATTCTGGACTAATGTTTTTCAATCATCTGTACAATTCGCTACCTTCAAATCATGGTTAACCCTACGACTAACAATGTATCCTATAGGTTACATCAATTGGCTCGATTTATTTAGAATTATTAATGAAACACGGACATGAGATCTTTGTACATCCCTATTCTAGGCTAATGTTTTTCAATCATCTGTACAATTCGCTACCTTCAAATCATGGTTAACCCTACGACTAACAATGTATCCTATAGGTTACATCAATTGGTTCGATTTATTTAGAATTATTAATGAAACAGAAGAAACGAACGAATAGTAATAACTTAATTGTATGTCGAGTTACACACAATAATCTAATAATAACAGTCAAGCGTGGTTTTGTTTTTCAGTGCGGTCCCCACATTGAAATCACTGGCACGATAAATTACTGTTTTTGCCAATTAAACTGTTAATATTGTTATTATTTTTATTGGTCCAACTACTGAGCGCGTTTCTTTTGGATTTACTGTAATTTCCATGACCCTTTTTCCAATCCCCATTCGTGCCATAATGCTCTGCTCATCGCAGAATAGAGGACTCATTTGCTCCTAATATATTTGGTTCCCATAAAGTGCAGGCAGCTCTAACTGTTAAGTAGTCTTCTCCATTCACCTGTCTGTTTCTCTCTCTTTGATCCAAAGCTTCCTAAGAACTTCATTTTCAAATACTCGTAATCTTTATATTTTCTCCTCTCTTAATGAATAGTTCATGTTCCTATCAACATAATAACTGGAAGAATAACCAACTATGATTTGAAGGAAGTAGATTATCCAGGGAATCATTGAAAAGCATTATATCAGGATAGCGATGTATGGAGAGCTTATGTCCGCGCGGTCATGAACCTATGGGTTCGATAGTGCCAGTGAGTTAATAAGTTATAATAACTATTGCATATATTAGTTTATTTTTTACACACTTTATATTAGCTTGACCTGTATCTGTCTATGTAACGGAATCTTTCAATCTTCCAACACGATTTTCACCCACTTAAAAACATTGGATCGACTTGAAACTTTCTATATTTGTAAAGGACTAATGACAATGCAATAATTTCATAAATTGTTCTAAGATCCTGGCCAGGATCATCAGGACATCAAAAAAATAAAGACGGGTATAATAGGTTGCGGACTTATCGACCTTTTAGCCCAACGTTGTAAGAAATTAATATTATATACTCTGGTAAATTTAAAATTAAAAAAATAATAGTTTAAAAAACTAAAAGAACACGCTTTATTAGAAACCAAACTGAAAATGAAAAATAAATAATAGTTTTAAAAAACTAAAACAACACACTTTATTATAAAACCGAGCTAAAAAAATGAAAAAAATATTAATTTTCAACACGCTTGGGATAAAATTAAAGTAGTCAACAAAAAATCATCTCTAACACATCTAGAATAAAACTAGGGTATCTACAAAAAAAATAATTTTACCATCAAAAGCGTGGGGTGTTTTTATGGTTTTTACGTTTCTTCTTACAGACTTTACTTTCACCAATATGTATATTTATTATGAAATATATTAAATTGATATAGAGCACCCCACGCTTATGATGGTAAAATTATTTTTTGTAGATAACTCTAGTTTTATTCTAGATGTATTGGAGATAATTTTTTTGTTGACTACTCTAATTTTATCCGAATCGTGTTTGGAAATTAAAATTATTTTCATTTTTAGTTCTGTTTTCTAATAAAGCGTGTTGTTTTAGTTTTTTTAAACTATTATTTATTTTATTTAGGAAGTTGGAATGACTAGAGTCTCTGTAATTAATAACAGCATGCGTTTCCAGAGTTGAGCGTATGTTTAATTTCTCTTTTCATCTCATTCCTACATGCAATTATTGTTCTTAGATACATTAATGTAGCCAATGATAGTATTTTCTGATTGTATGCGGCTCCTTTTGTAACCTAAAAAATAAATGTTTATTGAATTTTCGTCCCTTTTAATTTAATTTGTGTAAAAACAAACTGATGGATAAAAAAAAGTTAGATTTGTTCCAGTGTAAACATGAAATGGTATTATTTAGTAATCTACGAGCTGTATTAAACACGTATATTGAACTAAATGGTTTGAATTCGTATGGATACATTTAAACTGTCAATGTAAGGTATAAACAGTGTACGACAGTATCTTTCAAACAAAGAGCTATGCGCGATATTCAACTGAAAGGAACTTTGGAATGATTGGTATTCCAATGTTTATTCTATCTTCCCTTGCTCTATTCTGTGATAACAATACGCCTGTATTTTGACAGCACTTTATTGTCACCGTGATATCCTTTGAGAACTGAGACACGCTAAACTCTATTTAAAATAACGTATATTCTTTCCAACGATGAACGTGTCCATGTTTCAGTTCATTGCTCCGATGGTGTCCCTTACTTCAAGACAAATGAGGAAATATATATTACTATTATTAAGAATTACAATATATATTTTTTCCGATCTAGGAACAATAATCACAAACAGGAATGAGATGCACAAGGAAACTAAACATAGACTCAATTCTGGAAATGCGTGTCTATATTGCAATACAGAGACTCTTGATTTCCCAACTCCTTTAAAAAAACGTTAAAACTGAAAATATATAAAACTATTATTCTACCAGTTATATATTATATGGATGCGAAACATGCACTCTTACTTTAAGGGAGGAAAGGAGATTACAAGTATTTGAGAATAAAGTTCTTAGGAAATTTTTTGGACCAAAGAGAGATGAAGAGAAAGGTGAATGGAGAAGACTGCAAAATGTGAATTACATGGTATTTATAGGGAGCCATATATTATGAGAACAGTTAAGTCTCGTAGACTGAGATGGGCCAGGACATGTGGCACGAATGGGGAATAAGAGACTTGCATGGAAGCTTTTTGAGGGAAACCAAGGGGAAAACGCCCAGTTGGTAGACCAAGAATGAGGTGGGAGAATAATATTAACTATGATTTGAGGGAAGTAGATTATACAGGGGTGATTGGAAAACATAGGCTCAGGATAGGGATTTATGGAGAGTTTATGTCCGCGCGGCCATGAACCTACGGGTTCGATAGTGCCAGTGAGTTAGTTAGTTAGATCTTCGCTTGTATTATACCGGGTGTACATAAAATAATATAGCGAATTGAAAGGTGTTGAATTATACTTCAGCTAACTATGACGAACACAGAACTCATGTTAAATGAAAGAGTAATATCTCCAGTTTACTTTATAAGTTCATAGGTTTTCAACGTGAGCCCCGTATGTTGCATGACACACATCCAACCTGCAGGCTAATTCTTCCCATACATTAATAAGCATATCTTAATTGATGGCAGTAACAGTTTCTTGAATCCTGTCTCTCAATTCAGGCAGGTTAGCAGGCAATTGAGGCACGTAGACCTTATCCTTTACAAAATCTCTAAGCCAAAAAAGAAAAATCACATGGGGTGAGATCCGGTGATCTAGGAGGCCCTGTCATCTGGACTATGACGACCAATACAGTAATGACAGTGTGGAGGGTCTTAAAGATACGCTTGTATAAGCGCCCCTACCGTTCACAATTGTTACAAACTCTAAAGTCTACTGATTACTCTGACTTTGCGCTTGAAATGTTGCAGCAGCAACATTCTCCTCAGACACTCTTGGTCTTCCCACGCTTTTGCCTTTACACAGACAACTGTTCGTTGCGAACTGATTATGCCATCAACGGATGTTGTTGGCATTGGGGGGATCACGATTAAACTGCCTACGAAACGCACTTTGAACTGTTACAACTGATTTACAACTCTCAAACTGCAAAACACAAAACGCTTTCTGTTGAGGACTTCCCATCTTTGTTATTACTATTGCCATAGAAAGCAAACAAAATAAAACTATCCGCTCACTAATACAACTTCTTTCCTGTTTCATTTCAGTCTACACACAACTTTCTACGCTTCATCTGAATGATAATATTATTACTTGAAACTACTATATTCCTTTGTATACACACTGTAAAATAAGTGGTCTTAGTTGAATAGCCTGCTAGTGCATTTGCTATCTGCAGGGGGGGGCGGTATGCGTGTGTGTGTAGGTTATTTTTTTATCTGTTCAGTAACTATTTTTTTAATTGTACAAGTGAGAGATTTTATTTTTAATTTTGTTTTATCTGTATACACGGTCATTTATGTAAGAGTGTAGATGTGTTATTGTGTATATACGGTAGACGTAGAGTTGCATATACTCATTGTTAAAGTATTTTATGCAGTAGTAGTAGTAGGACTTTATTAGACTAAAAGTGGTATACATAGAATGCTATTTACAAATATGGGTCGTACGGGTAGCAAACCGTACGTGCTGTTGATAGTCCGTATCAATAACGAATATCTAGTAATAATACAAAGTAGATAGAAAAAAAACACGCTAGATAATAATACAATATCATACATTAATTAGGTTATGAAAAAATATTAGGTATTAATTATTTTACACTTTGCTTACATATCTATGTATTCACGAATGAGTGTTGTTCTTATTTTCGCATTTAACCCACAAATTTACCCACGTTTATGCAATTTTCTGGTTTACCATTAACTCGTAGCTTGCCATTTTATCACGATTTGAATTTAGAAATCTTTCCGATAACAACTGACGCCTCCAATATTCTAAATCATTTTTACCTACATCCACCGCTGTGGTCTCGAGGTAGCATGCTGCTTTGTCACGGAGCGGGCCCGGGTTCGATTCCCGGTCTGGACAGGCTCCTGGTGAGTTTTTCAGGGTTTCTCCTCACCTGTAAGACAAATGTCAGGAAGCTTAGGCCCCAACGTTCCCCGAAAATCATCCGGCCATCATCATGATCATCTTCTTCTTCGATATTCACCGGTGTGGAAAGCAACAGGAAAATACCTTACCTATAATTCCATAGTAAAGCTGCAAAGCATAGAATGAAAATGCATAATTACAGTGCCTTCGGACAGAATTAACTATGGATGGATATTTACCTAATATATGTATTTCGTTTTCAAATCTCCCGCACTTTTGACAAATTGGCATATCGTGATATTGTGATAAATTTACTTGCCTGTAACCTAAACCAACTCTCTAAAAGTCCCAGATTGAATATAAATAATTCATTTTCCCAAACTTGTTTTAGGTCTCATTGTAAATACAGCGAACGTTTTCCCGTACAATCAGCGAAAATATCTTGTTGTTTTATATCCAAGTACCTTCCTCCTTATTTTTCTCCACACATCCTTGCGATTTTTATTCCCCTTTTCCCTACCCAACCCATTCTCTCCTAAACTCGTCTGCCCAGAATTTTACTTCTATGTTCCCCAATTTGTTGGTCGCAGCAAATTGCTCTAAGCATTTGTTTGTTCACCTTGGATAAGCCGCAACAAGCAGACTACTTGAGAACACGAAGGTACAGAGATATGTAGCCATGAATGTATTGTTTATATATTCGTATGGCTTTGTCTTTCCTTTATTCATGGAACAGAACATGCACGTACGACCAAACAGGACCGTGCGTAATATAAATAAAAATGTATTTCCTTTCTTAAAAAAGGCAATAAATTCCATAATAATAATAATATTATAATAATAATAATAATATTGTATTGTAAGCCTATATTTTCTCTTTACAGAGATTTAGGCGCTCACCCCCTACAGGGCCGAATGAACCATACTTGTTTTCGTATAGATATAATTTTGAGTGGTCCTTGATCAGCGTTCCGTCTCATACCGACATCTAGGAAACCAAGGTAGTACTAGGACGGGAAAATTCTGTAAATTTTGCTTACAGGCCTTTTCATTCAGGCTTAAGAATTTTTTACGAGCCTGAAAATCTTCAGACTCGGGACCCACGGCCCCGGATTGGATTTTTCCGTCCTAAAAAATCCATCGACCCCGGCCGGGTTTGAACCCGCGATCCTCGGGACCAGAGGCAAGGAGCATAACCACTAGTCCCACCGCGGCCGACTATAACAATAATAATAATAATAATAATAATAATAATAATAATAATAATAATAATAATAACTTAAGGACAATGCTTTCCAAGGTGCGTTCCGCAGATCACCAGGGATCCATCAACTATTATTATTGGAACCGCAAGTATCTTATATTATTTAAATACAGTTTTTATCAATGCTTTCAAGTTGTCTTTCCTGGTATTGGCAGAATTGTAATTTCATTTCTTATGTTGGGGCGCCTGGAAAATTACCCTATGATATGAGGGGTGTTGAATGATGCCAGGAAAGTCTTTGAACCTAAACTTAATCAAATCCATTCATGGGAGGCCACATGGATAATTGACATTAAGCAAAATGTATTTTGTCAGATCGGGAATATAATTGGAGACCCCATGAAGTATAGTCATCAGCTCAACCACTAGCCCATGAGACTGACCTATTCTAAAAAATATAATAATAATAATAATAATAATAATAATAAAATAATGATAATAAATAATAATAAAGATAATCTGTCTCTTAGAGCAAAGACGCTCCCTGCAGGAGTTATTAACCAAGTTAATAAGTTACGCTTACTCCTCAACAAATTTTAATGGTTAACAGAAGGTTAGCTCATCGCCTCAAAGAGACACAACTAGGGAACTAAGATCTTATTTGGATGGGAAAGGCCGTAGAATGTTTGCTCAGAATCTCGAATACAAGCTTGAGGTTTTTATATGAGCCTGTAAATCTTCAGACTCTGGACTCACAGGTTTTAAGTCCCTCTCGGAGAATATTTGTAGTTTATTTAGCCAGTTCCTTAAATACGTAGATAGTTTAAATCAGACATTTATTTCTGCCCCAGAAATCTTGAGCAGGCATGCTTTAGAAGCGCAGAGGTTCATTTGCTCTATATGAAGCCCCTGAAATCAGGTGTAGCTTGAAAGAGTTGCAAGGAGTGAGATGAAAACAGGTTATTACAAAGTAGAAACGAAGTGTAGAAATGAATTTCCTTACAAGAACAAAAGGCTGCACAAGATAAAATCGGATAAAGAATGAACATGTAAGAACAGAGTTAAATATGCATCAACTGAAAGATATAATCAAAGAATACAGGGATAAATGGTTTAGACATGTAGAAAGAATGAATGTTACAAGATTTCCAAAATCAGTATTCAATTGCAAGCCAAGAGAATCAAGGAATGTAGGAAAGTCAGTGAAAAGGTGGACAAAACAACTATGAGGCGGAACAGGCAAGGCAAATTGCCTAGTCCGTGAAGTCAAGAAGAAGACATATAATATATGATACTAGGAACGCAGGAGGGTATATTAAATATGAGAAGACTGGAGACATAGGTTGAAAAGGTCATGATCCATTTAAGGCTGCAGCACCATAGGTGATAACGATGATAATGATTAAAACTAAAACATGGACGACCCAAAAACGGAGAATTTCTTTAAAAAATGTTTTTAGATTCAAATATATTATTTGACATTACTGATTTCCATACCAATATCAATAACGTATTCCCATGCGACTTTGAACATTATGTAGTCGGAAACAAGTTAGAAGCTTTCCGTTCCTGATTTGCAGCACTTCACTTCTAAAATGTTCGGTTTCCCCTCTCCATTCCGCTTATTGAGCAGACGGTAAGAGAACACGTTCAAAATCCTAGCCTCGAGTTTCTTCCTATCCTACATTTCAATGTAATAACACAGGGGTTTGCTGCGAGATAAGACTTTTCCTTGTAGGTCGTTTCTTAACAAAAAAAAAAAAACCTATATCTTATTCTTCGATTCCCAGAAATAATATTCTCTCCTACTGTAATGCACCTTAACTTTCTTCAATGATGTCCATACAGGCTCTTCAACGTGGTGAAAACTTAGATTTTTTAGATTTTAGATTTAGATTTATTTATTTAGCCTGGTGGAGTTAAGGCCATGTGGCCTTCTCTTCCACTCACCAGGACAAACATATATTACATCAGAATATAAAAATCTCAATTAACTCTAATATTAAATACTAAATAAAAATTTGATCAAAAAAATAAAATAAATTATATTACGATCTATAATACGACCAGTTAATGTTAGTTAAAATTAAGACTAAAACTAATAATAAAATGTATACAAGCAAGACATTAAATTGTCCCTGTCTAATGTATATAAAAAACATAGAAAAATAATGATATATAGAAAACTAATTTTACGATTATACAATATTTAAAACAAAACAAAAGAAAATATTGTTAATCTTAATATTATTTTCATAAATAAATAAATTTATTAATTAGGCGTTGCGTGTAAAATCATTCCAACCTGGGACATACTTTTTTTATTCAGGATTGTTCATGATATTTACATATGTATCCTCAACGAAAATATAGAATTTTTTTTTCTTCCACACTTCCCAGTCTAACCGTGTCTGCTTCTGTCATATTTCTCTTTTTCATGTTGTCTTCAATTCCGTTTACCTACGTTGGCTTTGGTATACCACGTTTCCCTTTTCCAGGAGGTATCCATTTCAATACTTATTTGTTTGTTTCTGTGTCTCTTCTTGTCATTATATGTCCATACCATCTTAGTTGGATTTCTTCAATCTCTTGTATAATAATCCTCTTCTACATTCATAATTTCTCTTATTGTATTATGTTTTATTTTGTCTAATGTGATTGTAACAAGGAAACTGTCAACCATTGCATGCCGAAACCCACCTTAAAATTTCTTCCAGAGAAGCGTTGTCATATACCTAGGCCGTGTTAAAAACATTATCTGCCGTTTTCAAATGCAAAGTACTAAACCCCAGCGCCAAGTCTATCATTTAAACAGTAGGGAAGTAATATAACTTATCTCTTCATGGATAAACCTCACTACCTGTCGTCCGCGCTACACCCACTACACTCCACTCCACTCCACTCTAAGTGAAGCAGGTACGTCTATCTACAACGTACAGCGGATTACCATTGCTTGATTTTGTCTTCGATTTCTGAAACTTCCAGTTAAAAAGGCAGATTATTTTAACACGGTATTGGTACATCTCATCGTTTCAATGGAGAAATTTCAAGGTAGGTTTCGGCATGCAATGGCTGACAGTTCCCTTGTAAGAACTATCATTTTCAGGTTGATGTAACTTTTTTTACACGCTTTATATTAGCTTGACCTGTATCTATCTATCTATCTATCTATGTAACTGAATCTTCTTTCAACGCGTTTTTCACCCATTTAAGTGGGTAAAGAACCCGTGACAATACAATAATTTCATATTTATTTTCTAAAATCCTGGCCACAATCATCAGAAAATCAAAAAAAAGTGTCTTTGTATTTATGTAACGGAATCTTTGAACACGATTTTCACCCACTTAGAAACATAGGATAGACTTGAAACTTTGTATACTTGTTAAGGACCCGTGACAATACAATAATTTCATATTCATTTTCTAAAATCTTGGCCAGAATCATCAGAAAATAAAAAAAAGTGTCTTAGTATTTATGTAACGGAATCTTTGAACACGATTTTCACCCACTTAGAGACATTGGATCGACTTGAAACTTTGTATACTTGTAAAGAACCCGTGACAATACAATAATTTCATATTTATTTTCTAAAATCCTGGCAAGAATCCTCAGGAAATAAAAAAAGTGCCTTTGTATTTATGTAACGGAATCTTTGGAAACGATTTTCACCCACTTAGAAGCATTGGATCGACTTGAAACTTTGTATACTTGTAAAGAACCCGTGACAATACAATAATTTCATATTTATTTTCTAAAATCCTGGCAAGAATCATCAGAAAATAAAAAAAAGTGCCTTTGTATTTATGTAACGGAATCTTTGGACACGATTTTCACCCACTTAGAGACATTGGATCGACTTGAAACTTTGTATACTTGTAAAGGACCCGTGACACTACAATAATTTCATATTTTATTTCTAAATTCCTGCCAGAATCATCAGAAAATCAAAAAAATTAAATTGGTATAATAGGTTACGGACTTGTCGACTTTTTAGTCAATCGTTGTAAGAGCTCAGTTGGTAGAGCGGTGAACTAGTGGTATATAATTTCAGTAATCCATAGGTCGCTGGTTCGAATCCGGCTGGGGGGGATTATTTTTAGAAGAGTAATACTTTTAGCTCATATTACATTAGTATGGAATTTAAAGATATTTACATTTTTATCTTATTCTGTAAAATATTAAAACTAAAAAATAAAAAATAATAGTTTTAAAAAACTAAAACAGCACGCTTTATTAGAAAACCGAACTCAAAATTGAAAAATAATTTTAATTCCAACACGCATGGGATACATTAAAGTGGTCAACAAAAAATCATCTCCAATACATATAGAATAAAACTAGAATTGTCAACAAAAAGAAAATTATTTTACCATCAAAAGCGTGGGGTGTTTTTTTATGATTTTTACGTTTTCTTCTTAGAGACTTTAATTTTACCAATAGCTGTTTATTATCAAATATATTAATTTATATAGAGCACCCCACGCTTTTGATGGTAAAATTATTTCTTTTTGTTGATAATTCTAGTTTTATTCTATATGTGTTGGAGATGATTTTTTTTGTTGACCACTTTAATTTATCACATGCGTGTTGGAAATTAAAATTATTTTTTCAATTTTGAGTTCGGTTTTCTAATAAAGCGTGCTGTTTTAGTTTTTTAAAACTATTATTTATTTTTACATTAGCTTGACCTGTATCTATCCATGTAAAGGAATCTTTCAACACGATTTTCACCCACTTAAAAACATTGGATCGACTCGAAACTTTGTATACTTCTAAAGCACTAATGACAAAACAATAATTTCATAAATATTATATAATATGTAATATATAATATATAATATATAATATAATAGGTTGTATAATAGGTTGCGGACTTATCCATCGTTGTAAGAAATTAATATTACTTTCTGTGGTAGCTCAGTTGGTACAGTGGTGGACTATAATGGTATATCATTTCGGTAATCCATAGGTCGCTGGTTCAAATCCGGCCCGGAGGATTTTTTAGAAGAGTATTACTTTTAGTTCATACTAAAATATTATCGAATTTAAAGATATTTACATTATTAGAAAACCAAACTAAAAAATAAAAAATAATTTTAATTTCCAACACGCTTGGAATAAAATTAAAATGGTCAACAAAAAAAATCATCTCCAACACATCTAGAATAAAACTAGTATTATCTACAAAAAAAATAATTTTACCATCAAAAGCGTGGGGTGCTCTATATCAATTAATATATTTGATAATAAACAGATATTGGTAAAAGTAAAGTCTCTAAGAAGAAAATGTAAAAACCATAAAAAGCACCTCACGCTTTTGATGGTAAAATTATTTTTTTGTAGATAACTAGTTTTTATTCTAGATGTGTTGGAGATGATTTTTTTGTTGACCACTTTAATTTGATCCCAAGCGTGTTGAAATTAAAATTAGTTTTGATTTTTAGTTCGGTTTTCTAATAAAGCGTGTTGTTTTAGTTTTTTAAATTTTTTTTTCAATCAATTCCATCAGGTTGGCAGTACGACATTTCTGGTATTCTCTTCTGGCGTTATTCATTCCGTTTATTTATTATTCAATATGTGGTGAATTTATTTAACCACATTTGGCGTATTTTTTAACCAACTTCTGAGGCTGTGGCACCTGGAAGGCGGGGTTACGTCTGCTCCGATTAAATGAAAGGTGATAATGTTGGTAGCGATGCGACAGGAGAGGCCTTAAACTAAACTTAATTTATTGAGTCGAATATATAATGATGATCAGATGGTATTCGGAGAGCGTTTGGCCACAAATTTCCGATATTTGTCTTACAGGGGAGGTAAAACTAACTCCGAAAAAAACTCATCCAGGAAACTTCTCCCGACTGGGGTTCGTACTCTGGCCCACTCCGTGACAAGGTAGCAAGCTACCTCGACACTACGACGGTGAACGGTTACTGTAAATAAAAAGTAGAGATGAGCAAATCCAACAATTATATATTAAATATTAATAATGAAATCAACTGAAATCAACCAAAACGTTAAATATTTTATTGTTGGATTTGTTGATCTCCACTCCTAAGTTTAAACATTTAAGTATAACAAAGAACTATAATAATAATAATAATAATAATAATAATAATAATAATAATAATATGCCAACAATTATAATAATATTACTAATTCGATGACAGTAAAAATATTATTATTATTATTATTATTATTATATTATTATTATTATTATTATTATTATGAAGCTGTTCGATTCTGCTAATGACGTAATATCATTAGGAGATAGCGAGGAGATATCAAGGGCCAACACGCACACTCGAGTGATTAACACAAAGAAATTGGGACGGAAGTAAACATCAATAGAAGTAAATAGGTCCTATGTAGTCTCAAATAGAAATACATTACATAATGGAAATGTACAGTCAATAAATGAAGTAATTATGAAGAAGTGACTGAAGTCAAATATCTAGGAACAATAATATTACAAATAGGAATAAGATTAAAAAATAAATTAAAGATATGCTCAATTCTTGAAATTAATGCTATCATGCATTATTGGGACTCTTCTCGTCCGAACTCTTCTAAAAAAAGTCAAACTGAAAATATAAAAACTGTTATTATCTCAGTTATATAGATTCGAAACATGGACTCTTATTCTAAAGGAGAAGACAATATTAACAGCATTTGAGAATGATGTTCTTGGGAAAATTTTTCTCCCAAAGAGAGATTAGCATAGAGGCGAATGGAGAATACTTGATAACAGTGCCTTACATGAAGTTTATAGGAAACCAGATATAAATGACCGTAGACTGCGATGGGCTCAACATGTGGTATGATTGGAGAATGAAAGAGGGGTATGAAAACTTGTTATAGGAAAACTAGAGAGAAAAACGCCCAAAATGGGGGCAGAATAACATTAACTAGGTAGGGATTCTTGTCGTCCCAACTTTTCTCAATAAACGTTAAATAGAAAAAAATAAAAAACTGTTATTCTCCCAATTATATTATTTCGACTCGAAAACATGGACTCTTTCTCCAATGGAGGAGAAAATATTGAAGTATTTAATAATGATGTATGTCCATCGCTGTGGTCTCGGTTAGCGCACTGCCTTATCACGCAGCGGGCCCGGGTTCGATCCCCGGTCGAGACAGTTTTTCTGGGTGAGGTTTTTATTGGGGTTTATCCTCACCTGTAAGACAAATGTCAGGAAAACTTTAAGGCCCAAACGGTCTCCGAAATCATATGCCATCGCAATCATCATTCATATTCATCTTAATCTAAGCTTAGGATTAGGAACTCTCCTGGCGCATTATCATCATCATCACCCATCATATCTTCGGGGCAACGTAACCCCTCCTTCCAGGCGCCCCAACCTCAGAAGTGGGTTACAAGTACGCCATGCCAGGAGAGAAACCAGGAATGTCGAAAGACAACCTGGGACATTTGAAAAAAAAAGAATGATGTACTTAGGAAAAATGGTTCTACGAAAATAGAGCTTTAAATACAGGAGAAGAGGAAGACTCATAGAAGTGAGTTTACATTATTTTTTACAGAAAACCATATATAATAAAAAAACAGTGAAATCTTGTAGGCGGCGATGGTGTGACACATGTGGTACGAATGGGGAATGAAATAGAGACATGGAAAATTCTTTAAAGGGAAAACCAGAGGTAAAACCAAAAATGGGGGTGGCAAAAATTAGATTAAACCAATAGATCATATAGGCGATGTGATGGAAAAACCGCTCAATATCGGGATGAATGGAGAAGCTTAGTGTCGGCGCTGTAATGAACCTACGGTTCGATTAGTGTGAGAAAGTTAGTTATAAACAAATCATATCCTCTCCACTTTCGATACTATGCAGCAATGAAAAGCCACACGTCCATTACATCCAATTCGAGGCCTTTTGCGGACTGCAGTAGCTATGCAACACAAATGTATGTTTACATACTTTATTTGAATTAGGTTTAATGACATGACAATTTTCCAATATTAAATTTATGGCTATTCTTCAGTGCTAATTCCAAATGATATTACAGATAAAAAATGTGACTGTGTCGGTACGTGCACTTCATATATACATTTACATTCTGTAAAGTGCATCTATTCAACGAATTTTATAGTTAAATGATTTGAAGTATTAGAAAAATAACATGAATTTTTAGTAAAATAATTTACAACATTCACATTGAAAATCTGTTATCATTGCAGGGCAAAAGGGGGACAAATAACACAACTTAAGAGTAATTTTGCTATATTGTTTTTGTTGTATCATACGACGTCGAAATATGAATATTCACTCAGCAAGTCTTCATGGGATTCCAGTCAATTTTGAGATACTCTTCGTCTTCTGTGAGGTTCCAATTTTCAGCATTGAAATTCATGGGAGTTATATGATCTTTATGGAAACAAATGCAATAAGAATATTAAATTTTCCCGAAATGTTCCGATTGTGTATTCCAAGTCTTTTGTGTATTTGCCAAAAATGTTCAAAATCTTCGAAATTTTGAAACTATAAAAATTCAGTCTGGAGGGTGTTTCCGGGTATTTCTAATGAAAAAAATCCGATTAAGTGTCGTAGATTGGGATGGACAGGACATGTGGCACGATTGGGGAATGAAAGAGAGAAATATAAACTCTTTGTAGAAGAACAAGAGGGAAAGCGTCTAGTAGCCAGCCCAAGAATGGAGTATGAGAATAACGTTAACCACGATTTGAGAGACGTAAATTATACAGGGGAAGATCGAAAAATATTAGAATGAAGTCAGAAATTTGGCAAAAAAACAGAGTTCGGTAGTGTACTTTCGTAAAGGCTCTATGCTTCCAAGAGGAGCGACAGAAACCACTACCGGTACCTACTACCAGGTTTATTGGTACATTATAATTATATTCCCAATGGAAAGGAAGACGAAAGGAAGATCAAATAAAACCTGGATAGAGGGTTTGCAAGCGATTATGATTGTCAGAGGATTGGAGGAAGATCAATGGATAGACAGCGAGGAATGGTGTTTTGTATTCGGAAGATAACGACAGCTGTCATGATACCGGATAATCATGATGAAAATTATATTCCCTGAACTTAGGATATAACCTGTTAATGAATCATCCATTAGTAGATGAGAATTTTTTGTGTGTACGTTATATTAGTTATTGCCAATCTGCTAGCAGATAGATAAAATGTCTATGAAAAAAACTCCGCTTTCTAAGAGGATCCGAGGCTCATAAAAAAAATCTGTATAGTGCAGGAGATTGTTATGAGAGCTCGATTGATGATTGGGATCAACAAGTGTCTCGATAATAACTCACTTCTGTCATCTTTGAAAGATTAAAGCTAGGGGTGATTTCTTTTCTTCTCCTCTACTCTCATGCGCCAATAACACTCCATTCAAACTTTGATCTCCTTTCTACCAAATCATGAACTCAAAATTATTATTATTATTATTATTATTATTATTATTATTATTATTATTATTATTATTATTAAACTAACTAACTCACTGGCACTATCGAAATCGGAGGTACATGGCCATGCTGACATAATCTCTACATAGATCACTATCCTGAGCTATAATTTTCCAATCATCCCTTGCATACTTCATCTCTCTCAAACCATGATTAATGGTATTTTCCCCACCTCATTTTTGACGTAACTAGTGGGCACTTTCCCTCTGAGGTATCCATGCCCCTCTTTCATTCCAAATTCGTGCCACATGTCCTGCCCACAGCAGTGTACGAGACTTACCTGTTCTTTCTAATCCGGTTTCCCAATGAAGATCATGCAGATTACTGTTATGTAGTCTTTACCATTCACCTGTCTTTTCGACTCTCTTTGGTCATCATTTTTCTACAAACTTCATTCGCAAATACCGGTACTCATAATCTTTTCTTATCCTTATAGTAGGAGTCCATCTTACGTATCCATATAACTGGAAAAATAACCGTTTTCTACATTTGTAGAACTTTTTTGAGAGAAGTTGGGAATTACAGTTTTTATTATATTATTATTATTATTATTATTATTATTATTATTATTATTATTATTATTATTATTATAGGCATATGACACTGTACCTTTGCAAAAGTTGTGGGAAGCATTAGAAGATATGACCATAAATTATACAATTATTAATGCAATAAAAAATTGTATAAAAATGCAGCCGACTGATGAGAAGTGTCTAGTATGAAGAACAACCGGACCACGGCCTATAAGCCCGGAAGACGAACTAAATATGGATCAAGACGCCGGCCGTGAAAGCCTACAATTATACGATTGTATCTAAAATTAAAATTGGAATATATATATCAGAAAACATTAAAGTAACAAAAGACCTTCGTCAAGGTTGTGGCATATCACCAACATTATTTAAGATATTTATACATAAAGCACTGTCAAACTGGAGCAAAAATGTTCAGGAATGGGAGTACCAATTGGAGATGGATCAACAGATACATTATATACACTGTTATTTGCAGATCACCAGATACTAATTGCTCAAGAATATGAAGACATGGAGTTTATGTTCAGAAAATTATTGGACGAATACGATAACGGGGGTTTGAAAATAAATTTAGAAAAAAACATTTTATATGGGATGTGGAGCCGAAAGCAAAGATTTGATATTAGAAGATGAAAAGGGGTATATTAGAGGATGTGAAGAATTTGAGTATCTGGGAGTAAAATTAGATAAAGAGGATAAACGAGAAAGTGATATTAAGAACAGAATAAATAAAGGTAGAGCAATGACAGCATTGATGAATGGAGTATTATGGAACAGACATATAACCAGGAAAAATAAGTTACAAATATATAATTCAATAGTGAGAAGTACTGTCACATATGGAGCTGAAGTTTGGAAATTCGACAAAAACTTAGAACGAAAACTTATGTCGATGGAAATGGATTTCTTGAGGAGAGCAGCAAGATGTTCAAAATTAGACAAAATAAGAAATACTGTCATAAGAGAAAAAAATAATATTGGTTATTCAATAGTAGATTATATACGGTATAAGCAATTACATTGGTACGGGCACGTACGACGAATGAAGAAGAAAGATTACCCAGGAAAACATTGGAATGGTGTCCACCTGGAAGAAGGAGGAGAGGAAGACCTCGAAACTCGTGGATGCAGGAAATAAGAACTGAAATGAGAGCAAGGGGACTGGAGGACATGAACTGGATGGAGAGAGGCGAGTGGAGAAGAAAAATAAAACTTTAGGCACAGAAACATGTGTAAACATTAAAATTCTGTATATAAATAAAAATTATTATTGTTATTATTATTATTAGTAGTAGTAGTAGTAGTAGTAGTAGTAGTAGTAGTAGTAGTAGTAGTAGTAGTAGTAGTAGTAGTAGTAGTAGTAGTAGTAGAAGTAGTAGTAGTAGTAGCACGAATTGAGCACTTCCCTTAAATAGAAATAAAACGCTAATATCTCGTGCCAGTTATTTAAATGTTCAGACTGGAGTGAAAACAAAACAATGTATAACTGTTAGTTATTGTGTAATTCAAACAATTTAAATAATGTCTACTTGTTCGTTTTTCTATCATTCTACTAAAATATTAAATAGATTGAACCAATGTATCTTACAGGGTACACTGAAAATTATAGGCTAAGAATAGTGGTGTCCTTTGTTTGCTCGATAAAATAAACAATAATTATTTGTTAACAATAGTAATTATTAAATTAGAAACAGATTAAATTATTAAAATAGATAATAAGACATTTATAATAAAAACAGCAGGAGAAATCATATATTACATAAACTAAAATATAGTAAGCAGGGTGATTTTCGATTACAAATCAGAAGGCTGTAGATACGAGTATGTGGGTAGTCCTAGATCATGATCTAGAGATTTTGCTTAAGCCAGAATAGAAGCCTACCATGTAATTTGTAATTATCATCATCATGTCAGGTAGTAGACCTAGTGTTCCGTTACCGCCTCCATCGTCTATTCCTAGCCCCTCTTTCATTTCCTATTCATGTCTCATGTCCTGCCCTTTGGATCTACGAGACTTAACTGTTCTATCTGCGTCTGGTTTCCCATAAAGATCATGTAGTCTTCACTATTCACCTGTCTGTCCGTTTCTATTTGGTCAAAACGTTTTCCTACGAACTTCATTCTCTTTTCTTATTCTTAAAGCAAGAGTCCATGTTTTGTTTCCATATAATATAATTGAAAGAATAATAGTTTTTAATATGTTTAATTAAACATTTTTTAGATAAGTTCGGAATTATTATTAGTAATATTAATATAATTATTATTATAAGAACTGGATTGAGAACAAGAGGACTGGGGGACATTGAGTGGATAGATGGAGATGAATGGAGAAGAAAAATAAAACTTTAGGCACACAAAGATGTGTAAACATTGAAAATATGTATATAAATAAACATTATTATTATTATTATTATTATTATTATTATTATTATTGTTATTATTATTAATTGGACACTAAATATATTATCTCAGGAATAAATAAATAAATATATATTATATAGCTATATATATTCTGTATCCCATTCATTGGTGGAACGCTATTACTTACTACTTAATTGTAACTCTGACTGTGTATTTTCCAGTGCGCTGAAAGCTGGAACCGGTGTGGCTCCTTGGGAGCTAATTACTTTGTAACTATCATTACGTGCTTTAATCACTTATCCTATGATCTTTGGCAGTGTTGAGTTTGTCCGGTGTAGACTGGTCTTAAGAAAAATGGGAATGGCACAAACTTATATCAAGGCATCGTAAACTACAATGCCGACGAGCCGAGAGTCGAAAGGCCGACAGCACATGATGAGCAACGCGACTCAAGATGAACGCACACACATTTGAATTCATCATGCAATTAGGGAAATCTGGTGATTATGTTTTCGATATAAAGTAAGGAGAAGAAGAGGGAGATCTAAAAAGACATGGATAGAGGAAATTATTAATTTGGTGAAGGGCAGGGGACTGCATGATGATGACTGGAATGATAGAGATGACTGGAGGAGGATAATCAAAACTTAATAATGGGCGCAGATAGATATTCTATACATATAAAACCCTGTTAAATAATAATATAAAGTACGCAGGGATGGAAATCTACTACTATTACGAGGAAGTGGATTGAACTGATCAGGAAGAACCTGATACATTTTTATTACTGACTAGCTAATACCCGGCGTGCCCTGCAACACCTAAATACATGAAAATTAACGTGCTTTTATCTTTAGTTGAATAAGTGATAGTAAAAATTTATATCGTAATTATTTTTAGATACCCCGTGCTGTTTACCCGGCGTTGTCCGGGAATCTACTCATCCCGATCTTCTTAACATAAATGAGCTGAAAGACAAAAATTAATATACTTCTTGCGATTAGTTGAGTAAGTAAAATGAAAAATAATGATATATGTATATCGTAATTATTTTAAGATTCCCCGATGTTGGCCGGGAATCTACTTATCTCGATCTTCTTGGCATAAATGAGCTAAAAGACAAAATGAGCTAAAAGACAAAATTCGTTATTGTGAGTTATCCGTAAAGAATACCCGCCGTGTGCTGCTATGCTTGCACAGCAATCTACGTACTTGTCCCGACCTTCTTGGCATCAATGAAAGACAAATATGGTTATTGTGAGTTATCCGTAAGAGATAAACATATGCTGTCGCGAACGTTTGTGTAAAGCGTTTAGAGATGTTCAGTTCTGTGTATTTGTTATTGTTTAGGCATCGTAAGCCATTTAAGCGTCCAAAGTGCTACTTTTTGCACGTTTTCTACTACAAAGGGCGATTTTTGAGGGTGTAGGAGTTGAATATCACAACTCTCTTATAGCCTATGTTCATCCCGGGAATCTCCTGAACATTTTGCAAAAAGCCCCATCAGAATCGGATCAACGTTATGGCCGCGCATAAAGTACGAACAAACAAACAAACATTCATTATTATATATTGATTGATAATAGCTACTGTGAAGTTGCGTAGATTGGAATGGTTGGATCATGTTTTAAGAATGGATGGAATACACAAGGATAATCAAAAAAATTGGATGCGAAACCCGAAGTAAGACGAAAGAGAAGAAGACCAAGGTTATAATGACTGAATGATGTGAGAGGAGGCCTTGAGATTGATGGGAGTTGTAAGGTGGAGATATAAGGCAATTTTTAGAAATTTGTCTTAAAGAAAGCCAAGGTCAAACTGAAAGGACTGTATTGATAAGAAAGAAGAATAATAAGAAATACATATGTCACAATATAAGATAGTGGCACCAAGGTCCAGTACTGAATAGTCTGTATTCCTTAAATTGATGGAACAATAATTTATCATGCCAGTTATTTAAATGTGTCGGACCGCAAGGAAAACCTAACCGTATCTAACTCATAGTAATTGTGAAATTCACTTACTCTCTTACTCACTGGCACTATCAAACCCGTAGGTTCATGGCCGCGCGGACATAAACTCTCCATACATCCCTATCCTGAGCCAATGCTTTCCAATCATTCCCTGTATAATCTACTTCCCTCAAATCATAGTTGATGTTGTTCTCCCACCTCATTCTTGGTCTACCAACTGGGCGTTTTCCTTCTGGCTTTCCTACAAGAAGTTTCCATGCACGTCTTTCATTCCCCATACGCGCAACATGTCCTGCCATCGCAGTGTACGAGACTTAACTGTTCTTATTATATCTGGCTTCCTATAAAGACCATGTAGTTCATTGTTATGTAGTCTTCTCCATTCACCTGTCTGTTTATCTCTCTTTGGTCCAAAAATTTCCTAAGAACTTTATTCTCAAATACTCGTAATCTCCTTTCCTCCCTTAAAGTAAGAGTCCAGTTTCGCACACATATAATATAACTGGTGGAATAGGCCTAATAGTTTATATATTTTTAGTTTAACGTTTTTTGAAAGGAGTTGGGACAACAAAAGTCTCTGCAATGCATAATAGCACGCATTTCCAGAATTGAGCGTATGTTTAATTTGTTTGTGCGTCTCATTCCTATTTGTGATTATTGTTCCTAGGTATTTGATTCAGCCACTTCCTCAAAATTTCCCTCATTTGTCCTTAGCTGTCCATTTCCATTATATACTGAATTTCTACGTGTGACCATATATTTAGTTTTACTGATATTTACTTTCCAGTCCCAATTTCTTAGTGTTACCTCAATAGTGGATTGTGAATCACAAAAAAACTATTTCCTACTCATTCGTTTTATATTGTTTATTAAGTCCACCGCAATAGTCTCGAGATAGCGTGCTGCCTTGTTACGCAGTGGGTCCGTGTTAGGTCCTCGGTCGGGACAAATATCCTAGGTGAGTTTTTTTTTTTTTTTAGTTTTTCCTCACCTTGAGACAAATAACGTTAAGGCCCAAACTGTCTCCGAACACAATATTCGCCTCATCAAATTAAGGTGTAGATTAAGACCTCTCCTTGAGTACCATTATCATCAATATCTCATCTCACTCGACGGAGTAAAACCACGCCTTTCAGGCATCCCAACCTCAGAAGTGGGTTTCAAGCACGCAATTTCAGGAGAGAATACCAGAAATATAATGACAAACTAGCGACATTGATTAAAAAACTGGAAATATTAAATAAATTGAACCAATGTATCGTACAGGGTTCATTACGAAATATGGGTTAAGAATAGTTGCTGGCTTTTGTTTGCTCGATAAAGTAATAATACCAATATTAAGAACAGATTAAATGATTAACATGAATAAAAAAGGCATTTCTGATAAAAACAGCTTGGAACACAAACCACATATCTGATTACCCGTTTAAGGAGAAAGCGCAGTTGTTGACGGAGGGCGCTGCAGTCGTGTTTATGCAGGAATAGAACACGTGACACTACTAACTTTGAAGTATGGGACGCGGGACGCTGACAGTGCAGAATAGAAAGTTAGTTAGCGGTGCACATTGCAATTTGTAAATTGTCTTTCTGCCTTGTGAATTAATCACTTTTCTCGGAGACTTTTAGGCGTCTCCATACTTACACAATACAAACGAGCACTATAATACAAATTGTTGTATCGACACGAAATCACTGTTCAAGTGCGAACAATGTGGTTATAAGTGCTATTAAAAGGCAACTGTGATGCTTTGCCCACTGTACACTGTCTTATATTACGTCACGTGTAGCAACAAGCAGTGTTTCGCGATGCGTCCGCCTGCAGAGATATTTTGAATGACTATACGTATGAATTGCAATACAAGAAACAGGAAAACTTCAATGACAAATCAGAAGGTTATAGAGGTGTGGATAGTCCTAGAACATGATGTAGAGATTCTCTCTAAGTCGGAATAAGCCTTAAACTCTACCATGTAGATTGTATATTATCATTATTATATTGTGAAGTAGTAAATCTAGTGGTCAGTTACGATCTCCTACCATTACTCATCACGTCTTCCAGTAGATCTTTCCCCTTAGGTAGTTAGTGATACATCTACGAACCTTTTCTATAGGGGTTTTCACATCTAGATAATAGCATTGTTCTTATGGAGCAATTCTTTCTAGTAAACGTGCCCTTTTTATGTGAGATTGTTATATTAGTTAATTAATTTAAAATAAATAATTTAGTTAAATAGTTTCACCTACATCTATGCCAAGAATGTGGGTGCCTGATTTATGAAAAAATATCATTATGGAAGGTATAATTATCACCCAAATATTTAATAAAATTAGGGGATTAACTCAATTATTGAAACAGCAGCTAGGAGAGATGCCATTTAACCATCCTCTTTCAACGGAACCAGGAGATAATTATATTTCAATATCGGTCGCTCAGTCTGCGGCTTTAGGCGGCAACAGCGCTCCCATAAGAGCAATGCTATTTATAGACATGAAAAATCCCTATAGTGTATTATAATGTTAAAAGATTCCGGGGATATGTGGCCGTGGTCTATAACTGGTATTTCTTCACGACAAGGTAACATCACCTAGAAACACTCGCCACTGAAGATGCCCTCCGTAGTTGAGTAAGAAACGTCTGGAAGAAACACCAGTTATATATCACGGTCACATAGCCCGGAATCTTTTAACATTATGAATGCCGGCCGTGAAAGCCTGCATTCATACAGGGTATTGTTCTATTCATTTCACTTGCTGAAGCATCTTCTCTATATTGCTGTAGCTGATTAACAATTCTTCAATAATATCAATATTAATGTCAACGTACTGGCTCAAATGATTAATTACAGTGCTGTCGGAGGATTTTCTTATTGCAAAGACTCCGGGCATGCGCAGACCGATGTAAATTTATAATTTACTAGAAGTCCCGGCCACGCTTCGCTGCGGCTAAGGTATACGTTAAAAATTTAAATTAAGTTGCTGTCTTTGAGCCAGATTACTTAAAACTAATACTTACACACGAAATTAATAATAAAAAAAACACTGAATACACTTAAATTATGAAGTAAAAAATATTTGTAATTCAATTGAAATTCGCGGTTGCAACAAAAAGCACAGCCATCTGGAACTCTCTTTGTTAAATAATAAACCAAATACCTTACCAAATTACCTTACACCGCCATCTGTTAGAATCGTATGGAACTCACAGATAATTACACCGCCATCTGTTAGAATCGTATGGAACTCACAGATAATCATACCTCTTTGTTGAATAATAAACAAATAATTTGCAATAAAAAATAATGCGACTATAAATTTAGTTATAAACTACCCTAAGTTCAAGTTGGATCAAACTGCACACAGTGTGCAAAATTTTATTAAAATCGGTTCAGTAGTTTAGGATTCCATCGCGGACAAACAATGTGACACGACATTTTTTATATATTATTAAGATATCCCTATAGTAGTCCAGTAATTGTAATAGTAGTCCAGTCCGTACATCCCACGTGGGGACATAGGGTCTCCCAAGCGGGAGTATTCTAACCAAGCTAATTTAGTTACGATTACTTCCCTACATATGTGAGTTACATGTGGTCAGCACATCGTCTCAAGGGACATGTAGTAGGCAACTAAGGTATCACTCGGATGAGGAAGACCAATTAAATTTGTTAAGAGACACTAATTTAGGCTTGAAGTTCTTTTACGAGCCCGAAAATCTTCAGACTCGGGCCCACGGCTTAAACTCTCTCCCGGTTGACCTGCCACTTGGATTTTGCCATCCAAAAAATCCATCGATCCCGACCAGGTTTGAACCCGCGACCCTCGGGACTAGACAAGAAACATTACTACTAGACCACTGGGGCCGATAAATTCATGTATAACTTGTAAATTGAGGTAAAACATAAATCAGAATAATATTTACACTTACACATTCGGCAACAAAGGGTTTAGTCGTTTGAAATAGATTTGAATGGAGACTACTAGATCATTCGGTAAGTAATGGAAACCCTGTTATAAATCAGCGATCCTAGTGGTGACCATTGTAATCTTGTATATTGTTGAGCAGTCTCTGTTGTATAAATCTGTATATTGACAGTCTCGAAATAGCAATATTTGGTGAATATTGTTTCTGAGATTTAGTAATACCGCCCTAAAAAAGATGCTCAGTTGAATTTGTTTACAAAATGGAATTGGGAAGTACTCGAATATCCACCAAACTCACCATATATGAGTCCTTGTGACTACGACTTATTTACAAAGATCAAAGAAAATCTATAAGGCATTCGATTTCAATCAAGAGTTAATATCCAGGTCAGATGGAAGAGATATCGAGAAATGGTGCTGCAGATGGAGTGCACCATCTTCCAATGATTTGGTAACGTATAGTTGACTTGGCAAAAGATTATAAATTAAGTTCATAATATCAAAAGTAACCTAAATAATTTTATGATGTTATAGCACCGTTGATGTCGTTATTTATCGAATGCCCCAGTACATCTAGCAGTTCAGAATAAGGTGAGTGGGGAATGAGGGTGAGAGGGAGAGAGGGAGGGTGTTACTTACTTACTTACTCACTGGCACTATCGAACCTGTAGGTTCATGACCGCGCGGACATAAGCTCTCCATACATTCCTATCCTGAGCTAATGATTTCCAATCATCCCTGTATAATCTACTTCCCTCAAATCATAGTTAATGTTGTTCTCCCACCTCATCCTTGGTCTACCAACTGGGCGCTTTCCCTCTCGCTTTCCTACAAGAAGCTTCCATGCACGTCTTTCATTCCCCTTATACGCAACATGTCCTGCCCATCGCAGTCTACGAGACATAACTGTTCTTATTATATCTAGCTTCCTATAAAGGTCATGTAGTTCATTGTTATGTAGTATTCTCCATTCACTTGTCTGTTCATCTCTCTTTGGTCCAAAAATTTTCCTAAGAACTTTATTCTCAAAAACTCGTAATCTCATTTCCTCTCTTAAAGTAAGAGTCCATGTTTCGCACCCATATAATATAACTGGCAGAATAATAGTTTTATATATTTTCAGTTTAACGTTTTTTGAAAGCAGTTGGGACATCAAAAGTCTCTCCAATGCGTAATAGTACGAATTTCCAGAATTGAGCCTATGTTTAATTTCTTTGTGCAACTCATTCCTATTTGTGATTATTGTTCCTAGATATTTGAATTCAGCCACCCTCATTTGGAGGGAGGTGTTACCACTATGAATCCCCGTTCCATGTTATGACTCTAGTACGTATGACGTCACGCATAGCTACTGCTCTTCAACTCCTGAGCTCTGTAGTATGGAATGGAGGTACCTGCAGTCATTTAATTGGGGAAATGTAGTATATTAAGGAACGGTTTCACCAACAGAGGTAACTGCATTACGCCAGTTTAAGCTATGTATTATATATGGGGAAAACTGGCGTAATGCAGTTACCTTTGTTGGTGAAACCAACCCTTAGAGTAGTAACAAAATAAATCTACGTTACTTATTGGGAGACCTAGAACTCTCAAAATGATCTAGATATAAATGTGTCGCAAACAAATAATCCTATTTACTCGTATTAACAGAAGCTAAGACATTCAAATATTTTTTAAAGAAAGAAAATTAAACTCAATAGAATTTAATATTTAATTTCAGAATTATACGTAAATAAAACAAAACAAAGGGGTTTATGTTCAACCCATGCGCACTAATCCCTTGAAATTAGATTAAACTCTAGTACAATAATTAAGAAACTGGCCCCTTTCAGCGAAGGTTTTTATCCTTTACTATATTGCGTGGTTTAAAAAATAAAACAAGAGAAATGATATACAAACTCATTATAAATACAGGAGAGAACAATTAGTCAGTGGCATACAAAAGGAGAATGCAGAGAAAAACTGGAATATTTATTCCCTGGAGGGTCAACTCCACGCAGCAATCTACCATCCACATAGAAATTAATGTCCGAAAAAAAAAAAGAACTAACAACCGTTAGCACAGAGTTATCCTGCCAACTGAATGCAGTTTTCTCACTTAATTAACAGAGTATAACAACTGGACAAGGTATGATCAAGCCCACACAATATGCTGCATTTAACGCTAACTTAACTCT